>PVIJ01005101.1:0-50101 GCA_004024925.1 Scalopus aquaticus
TCTGCCACAGCAATGACCGACCTCCAAATCGATAACCCTGGAACAGGGGGACTCCAGTCCTCAGGAGCAAACATCAGTGAGGGACCCAGCCTGGAGCTAGTCCTGTCTCCGGGACACCAGGCCACCCCACAGCACCCCTTCCCTGGCTCATTCATTGCAGACACAGGGAGAGCGTTTTACCTAACGTGGGGGTTGCTGCTGCAGCTCTGGGGCCTTCCTGCCCCCATCCTGGTGACCCCTCCTCGCCCGCTGACCCGGCCATGAATCCAGGACGGGAGTCTGGCCAGGAGGGTGTGCTCAGCCCCTTTCCTCGAGCACTTCTTTCTCCACTGGATGGGCTGTCAGATCTTAGTGCCCCAGGTGGTCACTGGGACTTGGGAAGCCCAAGGAATGCCCCGGCAGAGGCTGCTTGAGTCTCCAGAAGGAAGGGCACGGAAGCGAGCAGGCTTACCAAAGACACTGTCTCTTTGCGGGAAGGACAAGCAGAGAGGCCAGCCAGAGCCTGCCAGAAGCCAGGCCCAGGCCGCCCCTTTAAGGTCTGTTTACATCTTTCAGCCAGAAAACGCACCGTCATCATTTCTTGAAGTCATTACTCAGAACACACCCCTACTGCATTTCATTTTATTATCCCCATTTTAGGAGCGATTAAATGGCAGCAGAGCGCAGCAGCGATGAAGCAAATCATGAGCGGCTCTGATAAAGACAGAAGCCTGAATGCTGGCTGGAACGGCTCCCTGTGCCAGACTATTTTTAATGCAAGTTTACGCAGCTTTCCCCCACTTAGGGAGACTTACCAGTGAACCCACTGGGAACACAGAGCTTTTCACCTCTTCCCAGACCCTTCCCCACTCCCCGTGCGACACCTGCACACTTGTGCATGCGTCGGGGGTGTGTGCCTGTCCAATGCTCTTCTCTACATTCCTACACACAGGAGATGGAGCTGGCTTTCCAAGAACATAATTTGACCCAGAGGTCAGAATCGTCGCTAGTCCAGTCCCCACCTCACCTCCTTCGTGACTGCTCATAGAGAAGCCCTGTTTAAAGGAGGGTGAGTAAATACACAGAATGTGGAGAGGCTGAGCTCTTTTCCGGGAAGATACACAAGACCGTGCAAAGAGTCTGCTTGCGGGGAGGGACCTGGATTGCCAAGGATCACAGATGTCAAAATGACATTTTTTACTAGATATTCTTGATATTCTTTGGCACCATGATTTTTTTTTAACCATGAGCAAATATTACTGAAAAACATTACCTTAAAAATTAAAAAAGGCAAGTGGGTGGGGGCTACCAACTCGCATTTGCTGAGTAATGGCCACACGTCAGCCATTAATAACTGCTGTTTTACTATAAAACCTCCTGGAATCTTCCTAACGACCTCATGTGAAACCCTGTTTTACCAAAAAAGAAAAACAGACTCGGGATCATCACCACTCTGCCTGTATATGGCAAGGGAGGAAATGAACTCTGTCCTTCCTGGTTTCAGAAGCCCAGCTCAGCCCCCGAGACGAGGTGGCCCTGACTTCAAGTCATTCAAGTTGATGTCCGAGGCGCTCTGAGATCACCTCCTAAAACCCGGACGAATGCTGTGAAATCCCCTCGCATGCTTCACACCAACTGAAAGACTTTCCCTTGACTTGGCAGTCCGAAGTAAAACCGGCTTAGGCATGCCTCTGGGGAAACAGCCTTCGCCCCCTCAGACCTTACTCCAAGGTGGGAGAGATAGTGCCATCACGCTCTCTTCAGCAAAACACAATTTTTAAATGGGAGATTTTCAGGTAGAAGTGGGATGGCTGGTCAATACCCTAAACCTCCTAAGCCTCCCAATGCTTCACTTAACAATTATATTCTGAATGACCCCTCGGAGCCAGGGACTCTCCGCACGCACTAGAATGAGGTCCTTGCCCCAGGAAGCCCCTGTCCTCGTGTGAAGGGACAGGTAATAAAACAGGCAAATGAGCAAAACATATGGTAATTAGCTTATCGAAGGGAATTAGAATAAACTGTTGTGAAAGAAGGAATGGGCGGCCACCTTAGCTCCGGTCATCAGGGAAGGACTTCCAAGGAAGGGATATTTATCTCAGTGACAAGAAGGATAAATACGCCCCAGGAGCTACTCTCCTTACAAACCAATTCAGATTCCTCTGGCCTGTCTCAGCTCTCCCCAGTGTCCGAAGCATGCTCCTACTCATTACAACTGAATTTGCCATCCCAGAAGTGAAAACTGGAAAGGACTCTCAAAATCTTAATCTCATGCCTTCATTTTAGACGTGTGGAAAGAACGATGCAGAAAAGAGCAGGTCACACAGCTAGTTGGCTGGACTGGAAGCTCAGTCCTTAGCTTAGTCCTAAGTGTCTCTTAGCTCATGTTTCTTCCACACGTCTTCCCAGTGTGTCTCCTGAGTGGCGACCTCCTGCCTGCACAGTCTTCGTCCTGGTGCCTGCCTGGTGTCCACCCACAGACACCGAGTCTACTCCGAGTCACAGGGGACCTTCTGCAGAGCTGTGAGGAGCCCTGAGAACACAGAGGGTCTGGAGGCCAGAGGCACAGTCCTGATGCCACCCCCAGACATGCCCTGGAGCTGCGCTGGCTCCTGCTATCCTGTCTCCCCAATGGCACCTAAGATGGGCACCCAAGCTGGGAGCTGCAAGGCTCTGTGACCTCAGAGGACACGCTCTTTAGTAATGGTCCCTGCTTTCAGAAAGTCAATCTGCAAACATTCTGTTCTAGGGTCCCAGCCTCTCCCAAAGGCCTTACAAAACGATTAACCACAAAAGCTCTTCAAGCAAGTTCCCTAAATGCACTTAAAACAGGGTCTATGAAAAGTACACTACATTAGAGATTTCACCCTCTCCCTCCCCCCCACTGCACACACATAAATAACTCCTGTATCAAGGGCAACAGCATCCATTCGGATTCTTAATGGTAGACTTTAGACTCTCATTTTATGTAACAACTCTCATTCATTTGGTATTTCTTGAACTGCTCTATGCAACACACCTCTCCAGGCTGCCAGGAGGACATGATGATGTCAACCCGCAGCTCTGCCCTCTGGAAGCATGCGTGCAGCTGAAACCCAGGCAGCTGTGATGGGCGCTGCTGCTGCAGCACAGACAAGCCACAGGGGAAGGGAGAGTGTGAGACGCCACATCAGTCAAATATCAGGGAAGGAGACAGCACCCTTTTAACTGTGCTCCAAAGGAAGACTGTGAGTGTGGCACTGGCTAATTCATTGTAGGAACAGGAAATATCAGGACATGCTATCCCAGGAACAAGAGGTCAAGGGCACACTCTCAGAACAGAGGAGCCCGCTATAGCTTGACGGAGGTGGGGAGTGGAGAGGAAGCAGAGATTGGCCTTGGAAGGAAGGCCAGAGCCTCAGAAGCAAGAACAGAGAAAGGCTGGCTCCAGCCCATAAAGCACAGAAGCCTTGAGCAGGTGTGGGCAGACAAAGAACACAATCCAGAAGCTCATTCCCACAGCCTGGCCCAGCATGATCCAAAAGGATAAAGGTGACGATGATTGGCGGGGAGGTCCATTTGAAAGAGCACCCCATGCTTCCCGGGGCCAGTCACTAAGGAAGAAAATTCAAGCACCAGAGTAAAGATAGAACTGATAAGGGAGGGAGGGGTCCAAACCTCTGGGGGAGGTTCTAGTGTGGGGCAGGGCTGTGCGGGTCTCCCAAGCCCCGGATTCCGGCCATCACGGGCGGCGGAGAGCAGGGCCTCTCCGCTAACAGCGAGCGCGAGCTACCCCACTCTGGAACAGTCATCCTCAGACTGCGTGAAGGCTGCCCAGCTGGACATCTCATCATCCGTGCATGAAGTCTCCGTTATTAATAACTCCTCTTCTGGAGCTATCTGGAAGAGCATGTTATACATGAGGGGCCCTGAGTACTTCTTAAATTATTATGTCTCCACAGCAGCAGAAAAGCAGCTTGATTGGGGTGAGGAGCAGGAGTCCAGGGAATCACCATTTCTGAACAAATGATAACTCCGGGGAGAGAGACACTGTCATTAAGAACACCGCGCAGAAATGAGCTGGTCACAGGGCCCTGGGGCAGCTGCTGTGTGACAGACACGACACCTTCCCACTGCTCTGGGAACTACAGCCTGCGCCGCGCACGCCCAGCTTCACAGGGAGCTGGCAAGGGACCACCTGCCCAGGCTATCTGCAGCAACACTGCAAATTTCGAGAACTTTATCTCCAGTCTCCCTTCCTGGCTACGCTCTTAAATATACACAGCTTGGTCTCTAATCCAGTCGAAGCCACGCTGACCTCTTGGAGCCTCATTCTCTGCCCACTGGCCACGAGGTCTGTTGAAACTGCCTTAAACCAGTATTTCCCTACATGCTTCACAGAATATAAATTTCATGAGTCAAGGGACTGGTGAGAAAATAATTTGGGGAAATGCCAGCGTAAATAAACTTAAAGATGTTTCTTTACTGTTAGATACCTCTGAACCTTCTTATGCTAGTATGTTCTGAGACTCTCCCAGAATGAGAAATAGTAGGGGGCTTGCCCCAGGTTTAAGGTTTATTTATCAGGAGAGCCATTCATCAGCAAAGCCTGTCAAGGATACAGGCGCCCCACAGAATACACATGCAGAAACACCGTAGAAGACAAAATTCTCAGGAATTTTTGTATTTAACTAGGAAGCAGGAATAGTAATAAAAGTTATTGACTACTGAGCACTTCCCAGTCCTTTCCACATATTAACATATTTCATCCTCATAACAATCCTGTGATTTGGGTCCTATTGTAACTATTCCCATTTTATAGACACGGAAGAGGAAGCACCAAGTAGTTAAGAGATGTGTCCAAGGTCCTCAGCAGACAAGTTAGTGAGCAGGGGAGCTGGGAATTGTACCTGGCCACCAGCACCCCTAGAAATTAATCTCTCATGGTAGCATTTCAGATACTATGATCTAGGCAGAGGGAAATTCAGAGAAGGGTTCTGCAAAGTAAGCCTCCAGGCACAGTAACCACAAACTGTTTGCCATAAGTGAGGGTTCACAGGCCTCCCCACTGGTGTGGAGGACACATCTGAATCGCACAGCTGAGTCAGCGTCTTCACCAAACTCTGTACTATTGTACACGCACCCGCTTCCAGTCGAACATTCATGACTCAGCACCACAACCAGTCAGAGCAGCAATTCCTGAGGAAAATGATCTCGTTCACCAAAGGAGCAAGAAATGAAGATAAGAGTTTGAGAAATGTGTTCTCCAAGTATTGATCTCTCACTTTCCAGCTCAGAGAACAAAACCAAGGAGCACTCCTCCTTTCACACTGTAGAATTGTATATCCCAGCCCCCCAACTTTGCTCGAGAATCACTAAAGACGTGACTTACCCTCTCCCACTTCCTCTCCTTATTCAGAAGGATGATCACCAGCTTCGGGTGCATCTGGTAGCCATCTTCACTGAAAGACAGATTTCTCCCCTCAAAAGTGACATTGATCAGATATCTGGGAAGACAAAAATAAAGATTAGGACTGTGATGAGAGCGGGCCCAGAACAAGGCAAAGGAAAGGTGGATGGGGACAGACAGGTAGCTGGAACTACAAATCCCACTGAGAAACCTGGTATCCCAGGAGCTCCCATTTGCAGAGACAACAGTCAGCCAAATGGTCACTCACTAGGAATAACATGAAAGGCTAACAGAACCTTAAAGAAGTGCTGGGTTTGAGTTTCGTCTAAAGCTATAGCTTTGAACAAATCCCTGGTATTGGGAACATCAGCTTTTATCTACCATCAGCCAACAACAACAACAAAAAAAGGGGGTAATAAAGAAATCTACTTTATTAGGTTTGTAAGACTTAAATGAGATACCTTGCCTGGAACTCTTAAGTGGTGACAATTATTATTCAAAAACAATAACAACAAAAGGAGCTGGGATAAGAGGCAGAGGTGGCAGAGACCAGAGAAGACGCTGGAGTACGCCCTGACGCTGACCGCTGAGAAGGTGGCAGATGGGAACCCCAAGTTTGCCCCCCAGGGACATGCACAAGGTTTCCAAATCTTGCTAAGAGCCAACGCACAGTTTTAGGAGCTGCAAGATGATTTCAAGGATTTGTTTGGATTTGTCTGTGTCTGTTCTTTTGTTTTGCTTCTCTATACCTATGAGTAACTCATCTGTTAATTGTCTTTCTCCTTCTGAGTTTTTTCACTTAGTATAATGCCTTCCAGTTCCTTCCATGTTGGCACAAATGGCACGATTTCACTTGTTTTGAGGGCTGATTAGTGTCCCGTTTGTGTATAGACCACATCTCTACCACTCATCTGTCATCAGATGCTTAGGCTGCTTCCAGAGCTGGGCTCTTCTAACTACTGCACAATGAACACGGGGCGGCACAAGCACCGTCACATCAGTTCTGGTGTCCTTCAGGGAGACGCCCCTGAGAGAGACTGCCAGTGCACATGATAGGCCTACTTTTAATATTTTAAGAAACCTCCATCTGTTTTCCATAGGGGCTGGACCAATCTACATCCCCACCAACAGGGTATGAAGGGTCTTTTTTCCCCATATCCTCACCAACACTTGTTGTTGGTCTTTTTTTTTTAAAGACTTATTTATACATACAAGCTGGGGTACAGGCCAGAAGCGTGGGGTGGCGAGAGGGTTCACCAGAGACAGAGCGGGGAGCAGAACAGGCAGATCAGAAATACACTGCTGAGGGGAGCAGCGGGCGAGGCAGGAGAGGTCTGCCGCACCATGTGGGATTCTCCCCGGGCTGGGCGTCGAACTCGCATCGCTGCTGCCGACAGCTCCACAGCGCAGCGCTCAACCACTGCGCCACCAGGGAGGCCCTGTTGTTGGTCTTTTTGATATGGGTCAGGCTCACGGTGTGTGTTGGTATCTCACTGTGGGGCTGATTTATATTTCCTTGAGAGGTTATGAGCATTTTTTTCATGTGCCTGTTTGCCATGTGTATGTCTTCCTTGGAAAGGTGTGTCTGTTCAGCTCCTCCGCCCACTGTTATGCTGAGGCTACCAGAAGGGGAGTCCAGTGGACTATGAGAGAGGATTACTGGGGGTCTGGTGGCGGGCGCGGTGTGGTAATAGACATTTGCAGAGATGTGAACCTAGATCCCTGAGAAACATACAGTGTTATAAACCAAAAGTACCTCAATAAACATAATCCAAAATCAGACAGACAGACAGACAACTTAGACAAGGGGGGAAGGAGAAAGAGTTCCAAGCTGCATCCAGCAGGCAGGCACGTACATCTGGAGACCAGGGCTGCTGCTCTGTGTCCGGTGAGCAGGAGAGCCGAGGGTGGGCACGGGAGGGAGAGCCACGTCACAGCGCGCTCCAGGTGCAGGCACACAAATGAGCAGAAACTCTGACAACAACTGGAGTGAGACCAATGAAACTGTCTTCTTTCTCAACACCTGCACCTCACCATCCTATGCTGGCTGCTCCGACCTGACGAGAGTGCCCTCAGTGGGAATTCCCATGGGTGTGCTCATTACAACCACATTAGCGTAACTGAGCTGATGGTAATTAATGTCCCTCTACCATAATGGCCAAGGAGTCAATACTGATTAGCTCGTTTGCATGACTGAGCCTCGGCCCAGTGCTTCTTTAAGATGTTACTGCTGAGACGCAAGAGGGGTATCTGGTCATTGCATGAGGGCTTCTCAAGGGCCTGGAAGATGTGACCAACAGTGGTTTCCTGATGCAGTGAAGGGGAGGAGAATACCTAAGAAGGCAGCTTCAAGTTTCCCCATGAAGTCATCTCATTCGATGAAATCTTAACACTCTTTTTTGACTCTTCTAAGTAACATTAGGTTAAACAACAAAACTACCAAGTATGTATCCTTCTGGCACTTAAAGATGACTAGACGTGGTGAACCAAACCAAAGCTTCCAAGGATAGTTAAGCCTGCCATTCCCTGGTGCTGTCCAGCCTCATGCATAGGATCCAGAACACAGAAATCCTCCATAGAATAGAGGTCCCTAGAATCTCAGAATTGAAGGAGACTTTCGTCAACAACCTGCCTAGCATGCCTTACAGTTTCTACTTCCCCATTATGACATCCTAAAGTTGATCCTGTCAGTTCTTGAATACATCCATTAATGGGGAGCCCATCACTGTGCCCCCACCTTCCACGAAGTCCTCTCGCTGTTGGATAGTTTGCTTTCACTTAGAGCTGAAATCTGCTCAATGTATACAGTCTTAATCTAATTCTGCCTCCACACGAGAGTTCTTGACGCATCTGAAGACATCATGTATCCTTCATAAATTTTAACTTTTGAAGATCTTGTCTGTTTAGTTTTTTAATTTTGATGTGGGAGATAAAGAAATTCAAGCACAGAGAGGTCAAATTATTTGCCCAATCTCCCACAACTAATTAGGAGCAGAAATAACATTTTAAATCACATTCTAGCTCCCCTCACACCACCCTGATTCTCACAGGCCACCTCAGGTTTGACATGCCCAGTTCTTTCTCGTAGTCATGTACCATGGCTTCAAGATCCCTGCCCCTCTATCCCCTTGGCTACTCTCTCTAGATACCTCCAGTGGGGAAGGGTGTAGCATCCCTAATTCAATGGAATGTTCTACAAGGCATCTTCTCCATTTGCTGCTCTGCTCTCAGCTCTCATCTCCTCTCAGTGCTGCTTATTCAAGCCTGCCACTAATTAGAAAATAAAGTTCAGGTCTCCTGCCGCCTACACCAACCTCAACACTCCAACCAAAGCCCTAGATCACTCATTCCAGGGGATATAATTACAAAAATCACAAGATAAAATATTTTAAAGTAACCAACCAGAATTTAAGTATCCAACGTAATTAACTTGACGAATATGTTCTTACTACCACAATACTGCATGGCTTACAATAATCTGGAAGGTTTCAGAGAAGATTTATGAAACATACAAAAAATTTTGGAAGAAAGAGAGGGAGTAGGGCCTCCCTGGTGGCGCAATGGGTTAAGCGCTGCACTGTGGAACTGCTGGCGGCTGCCAGCCAGGGAGATTCCCACATGGCACAGCAGACCTCTCCTGCCTCGCCCGCTGCTCCCCTCGCAGTCAATCTGCCTGTTCTGTACCCCACTCTGTCGCTGGTGAATCCTCTCACTGCCCCACACCTCTGGCCTGCACCCCAGCTTGTATTCAAAAATAAATAAATCTTAAAAAAAAAAGAAAGAGAGGGAGTAAAGGAGAAGGGAGAGACAGAGATGGAAGAGAGAAGGGAGGGAATGGAGAGAGAGCCATCACCAGCTAGCTTTCCTAAGAAGGAAGAGGGATGGGAAGGGAGAGAGAAAGAGGGAAGACAGGAAAGAAAGGATGGAGGGAGGGGGGAAAATAAACTACCTGCCTTAAGTGACCTCTATTTCACTAGACATAGCTCTGAATAATTTTGACTTTATCTAAAACACCATTAGAATATTTAAAAGTGAGCATTTCAGAAGGCAATTATGAAAGAGAAGTTCCAAAAATAATTGAAGTAATAAGCAGCATGAATAGAATAAGCACAGAGCTCCTTAAGATGGTTCCTTTGATGGGGACAGCAGTGAACTGAATGTATACATTGAGAAACTGAAATTTTCTGAAGATAACCACTCCTGGATAAAGTAGTTGCTCCACAAATTTCTCTAGTTATTCCTGTTATAAATCCCTTCTGATTCCTCTTAAAATGTTTTCTCTTTGTGGGATTTATTCATCCTCTTTCAGCTTTACATGTCCTTTTCATTTTACCTAGCCACTTCTCACATATTTTATACTCACCAAAAATATTAATACAATTTCATGACAATGTAAAAAATATTTTCCTCCAAAGTTTCCTTTAATCATTCCCAACCTTCAGCAGTTTGTCGTTCACATTGTGTTTTTCTGAGTAATCCCTGCTGAGGTGCCAACATTGAGCTGATAGTGAGGCACTTGCAAATACACACTCATCTTGAGCAAGGGTGATGCTCTCTGAACAGGAGAGCAAACCAATCCATCCATCAGTAATGAAAAGTGTGAAAAAATAATTGGGAGTGTGGACTTCTACACATGTGGACTTGGCACCTGAACATGTGGACTTGGCACCTCAGTTTTTCCTGTTTAAAATGGAAAAGCCATTTTACCTCCAGACTGCCAGATGAGAATGCTGGGAGGATCTTACGACACAGTAGGGGCAAAACAACAACAACAACAACAACAACAACACATTATAAAACATGACACAAAAAATGGATAGAGGCGGTCAGCTATATGGTAACTGATAGAAACTTGACTTTGGGTAGTGCATGTCAGTGTAGAATTACGATGCTAGACACCTGAAACTTAACATTACAAAACCCATGTTACCTCAATAAAAAATTTACCCCACAAAAAAGATATAAACATAGGGTTATATAATATGAAATACTCAGAAAATCAGTAGATTAGCATGACAGAAGTATCTAAAGAGAGGACTTGCCTCATTTTTGCATCTCAGTGAGTAAAAGTGCGGTAACTACACTTTAACAGGATGCCATCACCAATGGAATACAGTGAAGGGATGCAGACTGCCTGCCAAATATGGACGATAAACTAGGTCAAATGGCCGTGCTAATCAATTTCACTTCCCCAAAGATGTGAAAATATCCAAGTACCTTTGGATCTGGCTGTACTCTTTCAATTTTCAGTATTAATTAAAACCTCAAACCTTCCATGTGTGGGTTCTCAGTAAAGGACTCAACTATAATTAAGACCAGCAGACAGATGCCACGGCTACTTGCTTTTTTTCATACACATGTGATTCTCACGTTCACAGTCAGAATGTCCAGTCTCAAGCAGGAGCCAGATTCTAAAGCTCAGAGCTTCAGATAAAGCCCCTGGAACCCCCTCTAGGTATATTTAAAAAATGCTTAATTTCTCTCTAGGATGTAGGATGACTCACAAGAAACTTGACTGCATGTGTGAAAGTTCTAATATTATTCAGAATCTCAGACTGCCAGAAGTAAAAGAAAATGCAGAAACTACCTCTTGACAACTGATTTCAGAAAGGAGAAAGGGGTCCGAGGGGGGCTGGGGTATGGTACAGCGACCTCCAGTTCAGGACTGCAGTTAAAGTCTGGTGTTGTTTGGCCTTCTCATCCCATCGTCAGATGAGATGCAAGCCCCAGGTGATGATTCTTACATTGCACGTCACGCCCTGGCCTGTGTGGATCCCTCATGCAGATGATGTAAAATAAAATCCATCTCACTTGCTGCTTGACTCCTTGCTGAGAAGCCTCAGGCTCCTGGTAGGCTGAGAGCCAATACATTTGTTTTAATGGCCAAAGTCACACTCAGAGGGTTTAATGGGGTCAAGCTGAGGTAGATGCCCTTGCGCCTCTCTGGCCGCAACTGGGAGGCTCAGAGTTCATCCACTGCCCCGGGTGATGGCTGAAGCGGTGATTTAGCTGTGTTCCCCAAGTGGGAGGCATTCAAAAGAGCTCTGCCAGAATTTTCCCGGCAACCCCAGAGCCCCGACACCACAATATTCACTTTGCCCTCTGTATTTGCCTGGTAAAATACGTAGGATTTTTTTTTTTTAATTAATGTCTCCTAATCTGGTACAAATCGAGGTATGTCACTCATAGCACTCAATCCTTTTATTTTCAGACGAAGCAAATGAAGTCCAAAAGGGTTCTATGACGTGACCAAGATCCAATTACAGAGCCAGACCTGCCTCTAAGCATCCTCCCCCTTTCCTCTCCCCCTGTCTGCTGACCACTTTGCCTCAAATATGGTAGCATTTTCCCACAGCTTTCAGTCTCCATTTTTCTGACAATGTGGAGTAAAGTAAGAGAGACACAGTTCCAAGCAAGAGACTTGAATTTTTGAACCCCTGATTACAGGTTTCTGGTTCTGGACAGTCCCAACTCTGTAACTCTGGTCGTGGTGTGTGCCGACTTTCTCAAGCCTTCAGCTCCCTGGTGTCTAAAGCAGACTGTGTCACACCAGCCTACTTGCTTAATGAGAGAAGCTCTAGGCATGCTCCTGAGACGTGTTCTCTCCCTCTGCATTCCATTTGGTTAACACTATGGCTATTACATTATTAAACATCATCCTCTGAGTGGCACGACCACAAATCTTTCTAAAAGTCTTTCTTGAGACTCTTTTTAGAAATTACTATTTCATATACATGCTTTCCCTAGAAATAGTAGAAACAATTCCCCAAGATTAGAACTATGGGCTTTAAAACATTTGAAATCCACCTAAATAACTGAAGAGACCAGTTTGGGGAGAAAGAGGCCAAGATATTGAAGAAGTAGGTGTTCTTAGTTGGTAGGCACAAAGAAATTTCCCCAATTCAGAAATTTATAGTTGTTAAAATGAATCCAAAGTGATCGATCCAATATAACATGGTCAGCGTGCAGGCTGTGGCCAGGGAACAATCCTCCACTGGACTAAACAGTGGGTTCTTCTGGATCAAACCCAGAAGATGTCATTCGTATGATCTCCTATGTTCAGATAAACAGTGAAGACACTGCTTCCAAAATGCTGGTAGAAGGAAATAAGGAGAAACAGAAAAAATAAAATTTTCAGAGTTCAAATGCGAGACACTTGGGGTAGGGAGAGCAATGCCTAAATGAAATCGCCAGCCATACCCAGGGCCCCAGGAAACACTGTCAGAGCTGACAAAGCCCAGGCAGAGCCAACATATACCCAGAGGGGAGAAGGCAGTTCCCCACAACAACCTACAGGAACACCAATAAGCCCAAGGAGCGCAAGAAGTGCCCGAGAGGGAAGGGCAAAACCAAATCTGCTGCCTTGGGTGATAAAACTACACCATGGGGAGCCTGTGCAGGGAGCCCCGGGGAGGGACTGAGGGAGCATCTCCCCACATCTCATTTATGCCTGGAGTCCTGCCATTCCTCCCAGTTGTTCTTCTGTGGACTCTGCCCACCTGAACCTCTCCCCAGGTGCACTGTCACTAAATAAACTTGGTTTTGCTTTGCCTAGACATGGTTTTGAATTCTTTCATGGCCATAGTTGAGAACTGAGGCGCCCCAAAACCTGAATCCGAAAACCTGGCAATAGGTATACACTCTACACATGCACTCTAGCACCATCGCCAGCAGCAGCAGCAGCAGCAGCCAGGAGAGCATGGCATCTAAAAGCCAGGACCCGGGATTTAAAAGCCACCTCCCTGGTGGCACAACGGGTTAAGCTCAGCGCTGTGGAGAGGTCGGCAGCTGGGCGAGAGTTCAATGCCCGCTGGTAAGATTCCCACATGGTGCAGCAGACCTCTCCTGCCTCACCCGCTGCTCCCCTCAGCAGTGGATTTTGGTCAGTCTGATAGTTCTGCTCCTCACTCTGTCTCTGGTGAACCCTCTCACCACCCCACACCTCTGGCCTACACCCCAGCTTGTACGCAAAAATAAAAATAAATAAATCTTTAAAAGCCAGGACCCTACAGACAAAATTTATTCAAATCCTAGCTCCACCAGCTCCAAAGTTGTGTGACAATCTCTTCAAGCACGTGAATTACTTTATTCTTGCCAACAGTGGCTTTCTTTTTAAGGAAAAGGAATTGAAGAACTTTTAAAAGTTTTCTTTGACATATACTGTCATCTGAAAGAATACTAAACCAGGCTGGTGAGCAAAAGAATTAGAAACACCCATTTCCTAAGTTGTAAAACGCACTTATTTTCTCTTCTATAAAATATGATACCTAGTCAAGAACATCAGGATAAACTAATTTAAAGAGATTATAAAATTAATTTATAATTACTTGACATGTGTTAAAAATAGTTTTCCAGTGGATTCAACATTTTTTCTGGGATAATATTTACACATTAATTATTTTGCAAGCCATTATTCACAAAGCATAAAAGCTTCAAGTTTGGGCTAGTCTATATCTTCATTATTTAAATTCTAAACTCCTGGTGTTAAATTACTAAGATATTAAAATATCTTGGAGACTGACTGCTATAAATTTAATATACTTCCCCTTTCCTGCTGGTGGTGAGGTTGCACTTGGGCCTCTTTGCACTTTAAGTTGAACAGCACTCATTTGAGGGGTAAATGGCGATGTGTTAATTCACTACTTCAATGAAAAATTCTCCTCAACCCCCTAGGCTGACTAGTGGAAAACTGAGAGCCATCACCTACATTCTGTTTCGTGATTCAATGTCATGAATTAGTTTTGCCTAAAATGAAAGAAAAGAAAGACACCTACTCGGAGTTGTCTAACAATCATGCTCAGATATAAAAGGGTGGAGAATACAAACCTTCCTCCAGAAGAACGTTAAATCAATAATCATTCTGAGCCACTTGTCAACAGTTGTACTGGCCTGGTGTCTACCCATCTTATCCTTTCAGCAAGTGAGGTCACTGTCCAGGTTATGTCCAGGGAACAATTCTTCTCTAGCATTACTGATTTTCCATCTGGGATCAAACCCAGAAGCTTGATCTACCATACAATGCACATACAATCCAGCAAATCCACCCCTATATATCATCCAAAGAATGTTAAAAAAACAAACAACCACCACATCTAATTTGAAGGGAAACTTGTACTCAAAGAAGGAGAAAGACAAATACCAGGTGGTTTTACTTATATGTGGAATACAGAGAAACAAAGAGTCAGATAAAAACCAAACAAGCAAAAATCCTAGAAATCTGACTATGCTATAAAACTGAGGCTAACAGCGGGGGAAGGAGGAGAGTAGCGTGAAGAGGATTCCCAATGGACTCTGTTGGAGGGCTATGGGTGTCTTAGTGGTGGATGACAAGCATCAGAGATGATGGCAATGTCCTAAACCAAAGCTACCAGAATTAAAAACTTTAAAAATTAAAAATTTATAAGGGACTGATTTACAAAGGTCTACAAAGAGCTCATACAAACTCAACAACAAACAAAGTAAACAATCCCATCAAAAAACAGACAGAAGAGCTAAAAAGACACTTTTCCAAAGAGGAAATGCAAATGGCCAACAGGTATATGAAAAACTGTTCAACATCATTTATAATGAGGGAAATGCAAATCAAAACCACAATGAGATACCACCTAACACCAGTGAGAATGGGACATATTAAAAAAACTGGCAACAACAAATGTTGGTGAGGATGTGGAGAAAAAGGAACTCTCCTACACTGCTGGTGAGAATGCAAACTGGTCCAACCACTATGGAAAGCTGTGTGGAGGTTCCTCAAACTACTAAAAATGAAGCTATCATATGACCCAGCAATTCCACTCCTAGGAATCTACCCAAATAACACAAAAATATTCAAAGGGATACCTGAACCTCTATGTTTACTGCAGCACTATTTACAATAGGTAAGATATGGAAACAACCTAAATGCCCAAAAATAGATGACTGGATCAAGAAGATGTGGTACATATAAACAATGTAATATTACTCAGCAATCAAAAAAATAAACTCATGCCATTAACAGCAACATGGACGGAGCTTGGGGAGATTATGTTCAATTAAATAAGCCGGAAGGAAAAAGAAAAATATCAAATGGTTTCACTTATAGGAGGAATATAAGGGAACCAAATAAGGGATCAGGAAAAAAATATAATAAAAAGATAAAACTAGCTGGCAACTATAAACCAGACATTCTGCAGAGGAGGGGGAGAGAGAGGGATTAAAACAGGGGTGGAGGGAGAAGAGCACAAGTGACTATGGTGATGGCTCACGAGTGACTTGGTTGTGGGAATTTTACAGGGACTACACCTGAGAGGAGAAATCAAACACTGTGCAAAAATGAACAATGATGTAAAAAATACGCATCTAAATAAATGTTTTATAAAAATTTTAAAAAATCCCAGGAACTTGTTCTCATTGGTAAGATACTGTACATATGAATGAATGAAAAACCCTTGACAATAACCAAATCTTGGTGGCACAGAGTAGAAAAAAATAAAAAGACAAATAAAATTAAGAGGAAAGGGTTGCAGGGTGTCCTATACACAAACACACACAACCTCCAGCAAAACATGCACTGGCATATGGTGTCAAGACAAGGGCATTGCAGCCAGGTGACCTCTACAGAAGGCCTTGAACCACCAGGTCTGAAGCTGGGTGATCTTACAAGCCATTTAACCTCTCTTTGCCTTCATTTTTCACCATAAAATTTGTGGATACCGAGTGTCTATTTCATGGGGTGTTTGTGAAGATTAAGTGAGTTAGTACACAGAAAGGACTTAGAACTGCAGCTCTACATAGTAAGCATTAAGTTTCTATTGCTGTTACTATGATTACCTTTTTAAAATATTTCCTGGGGTTTCTAGATTGTTTGAGTTTGCAGGGACTTTTGGATGACAGGCTAGCCTTTCTTAGAGAGTCCGGGTCTCCCAATTTCTGGATCTCTGACATCCAGAACACCACCAGTCTAGTACATTTCCTCTCATTCTCACAGTATCCCAAATTATTAAGATCTGGAGACATTTGCTTTTTCCTACTATAATATTTGCCCCTGGAGGGTTTTGCAGTGGAGAATCACTTAATCATACAACTTCAATATAAAGTTCACTTCCCAAGGAAGGCAAAAGATGAGCTCATATCCCTATAATTTTAGTCGAGAATAAATGACTCCCCCAAGTGACCCCTATTCTGACTTCCCAGAGCCCTGATTTGAACACGATGTAATTTGCTTAATAAAATTCCTTGGGAGAGGGCACACTCGTGTTCATCTGTTCCTCAGGGAGCTATCGATGCTGCCTCTGACGCCAGGTGAGCAAGTGTGCTGAACGCCAGAGCTGTCTTTCTTTTAGGGAACTGTGCGCAGAACCCAGAATTAAAAAAGGAGTTCCTCCTCACCTGCATGCCCACAGCCCTTAGTCACCCTGATGTGAGTGGGACCCGCCAAGGTGCTATGGGAAACTGAGTCACTAAAGGAATGGAAAGAGAAATCTCCTAGAGAGGAGGAACCCAGTAACTCTTCCGTAGACCTTCCTTTTTCTCCTTTGAAGCTCCTATTTCCATGCTGGACAGAGGCTAAAATCACTTTCTTTTTCAAAAGCACTGAATAAAATTCCTTTCCTCTTCACAGACTAGGTGTTCAATATGTTGGAATCTAGCCTATTCTTTTTTTTTTCTTTTTTTTTTATTATTTTTAAAATATTTATTTATTTATACATACAGCTGGGGTACAGGCCAGAGGCGTGGGGTGGCGAGAGGCTTCACCAGAGACAGAGTAGGGAGCAGAACAGGCAGATCAGAAATACACTGCTGAGGGGAGCAGTGGGTGAGGCAGGAGAGGTCTGCCGCACCATGTGGGATTCTCCCCGGCCGGGCGTCGAACTCTCATCGCTGCTGCCGACAGCTCCACAGCCCAGTGCTTAACCGCTGCACCACCAGGGAGGCCCTAGCCTATTCTTGTCTCTCAAACTGAGTGGCGGAAACTTCCCAGGGTTAATGCCAAGACCGGCCAAAGTATCTGCTCATTAGTAGACTAATATATTTCTTTCTACCTACTAATAAGTTTAAAGTCAAGCTCACCTTTCTGACATACATTTTTAGCTCATGAGCTGGCAACACTCCCAAGGCATGGCCAAAACCAGTCATACAATGACGGCAACAATTTCACTAGGACATTTGACTTTGATGAGAAGCCTTTTCCTTCTTATAAGCTTCTTGACTTAATAGAGAGTTTGCACAAATATTCGCAGGACCCCTTGGTCAAGGATCAAAAGTGACCTGGGTGTGATATCTCCACTGAATTTTCTCCATGTCTTCTTTTTTAAAGAGTTATTTATTTATCCATACAAGTGGGAGTGTAGGCCAGAGGTATGTGGGGGGTGGTGAGAGGATTCACCAGAGACAGAGTGGGGAGCAGAACAGGCAGATCTACTGAAGTACACTGCTGAGGGGAGCAGTGGGAGAGACAGGAGAGGTCTGCTGTGCCATGTGGGAAGCTCCCTGTACAGGGATTGAACTCGTACTACAGTGGCTGGTGATAGCTTCATAATGCTGAGACTTAATGCTGAGGCCCACCAGAGAGGGCCAAGTCAGAAGCCTTTTTTTTTAGTTCTAGTATGCCAGGCTTCTTTGAGTACAGAGATTTTTGGGAGCAATTATGTTGAATGGGAGGGGGGGGAAGAGAAAGAGAATATTTCAGAATTAGGTAATGTTTTCCAATAGATAAAGGACTCAAGATGACTAGTAAGGTTTATGATCAGGGGAGATGGGTACCTCAAAATTACAATATGCTAAGATGCAAAACAAAAACCAAAGCAAACCAAATACCTCTCCAGAAAACCTAGCTAACAATCACACCTGCTATGTGGATAAAGCTTTTTCACAATGAGAAAAAAAATGTTATCTTGAGTCTAAGGTCCAAGGGAAGACCGGAGGAATTAAAAAAGTTTCAGAGTAGAATAAGTTATGGGAGCGGGGAAAGTGAATTGCCAGGAGTTAATTAACAACAAGAACTTTGGTTAATGTGGCTCCTGTCACAGCCTAGAGAAATGCTTTCTGGGACTACAGTTCAGAGTGACTATCCCTAAAAGTAGAGTTTGATTTAAGGGTGCAGGAAAAGTATGCTAGTTAGCAATGAAAAGGCTATCACAATTCAGAGAACAATGAAGCCAAATGGATATGCCCACCAAGATGGAAATTATAATGGCCAATGGTAACTGGCCAAACACACACCCTTGTGTGCTAGAGCTTCTCTAAGTGTTGCTCTAAATCACAGTCCTTGATGGCACTGTTGCTAGACAAGGGTAGCACAGAGAGGTGACTGGAAGATCAAACTTGTTTGGTGATGTATTCAATTAATTTTACTTAGTGAAATACATCCATTGATCTTTTCCAATATTCTAAAAGAGGGTTGACCTGAGTGAGAATTTGAAGCAAGGTGAGGGCAAGACTTTACCTAAAACAAACTCCATTTCCCTCTCTCCTTGCCCCAAGAGGACAGCACCATGGACCCCCCAACTGTGCCTTCCCAGGGAAGCTGAAGGAAACGTGTAATCATCTCTCCCTGCTGTACCGTGTGGGGGCTAGGACTCGGCTGTTCCTTCTTTGTCAGGGGATCCTAGCTCTTTTCCTCTGTAGGTTGATGTTTCCATGGAAACATGCTCTTTAATGCTTCTGAAATTACTGTGCTGTTATACCATTAACTCTTTGTTGACCAGGCCAGGTCACAAAGAGATTTCTTTTCCAACCTGTCTGAAAAGTAATTCCACTTTCTATCTCTACTGCAAACTTATACAAATAAGTAACTGACACCTGAAGACTATTTCCAGCTCTCACTCCTTCACCTTTGCAATCTTGGCTTCTGCTCTACTGTTCTACTGAAACTGTTCTTACAGGGTTATCACAGAAAGGTCAACCAAAGTAAAATCGGAAGCTTTGCTCCATCATCGTTCTCCTTGACATTCTATAGCTTCTAACAGTTGACACACCCACATTTTTAGCATCTCTCCTTGCCCTTGTTTATCTGCTGTTAAAGTAGGATGATTTCTTGTTTCTCAGGCTAGTTTACTTTTTCTGTCCATTTTGACTTGAAATCCCTAATGGAGGGGTACCCCAAGATTCAGTTTTACACTCCTGCTCCCTCCTCTGATCCTTGTTCAAAGTCAGAGCATCAACAATCACCTTGACACCAAGCCTCTGGCACCTCCATTGCAGTCCTACCTCTTTCCTGACATCCATTTCAGTCTTTCTGTTCAGATCATTCTACCTGAAGGTCCTGCTATCAGGGCAAAACTAACATGGCCAAGCCTGAACCTGGTTCCTCTGGCCTTGGTAGTGAAACCTTCACTCTTAGAGCTTTAGAATCCTGGCACAGCTTTGATTTCTCTGTGTGATATCTCATATTTACAACATGAATGGGTAGGCAAAGAAGCTGGTTGCTCTTATGAGCTGCATTCTCAGAACCAGTCACGTCAGTTCAGTGTCAGCTGGAGTTTAGCATTATATACAAAAGAAGCTGATTGATCTCTTTCCCCCTTTCAGAGTTTTGTCTCCCCAAGGTATATGAATCATGGATTTCTAGCCTATAAGTGAAATTGCTTAGATCATATTTCTGCTCTGGGCACTTAATTTAAAAAAAAAAGAAAGAAAAACATAGAAATCCTGTAACAATACTACCATTTTTGGAGCACATACCAAGCTCCATTGTGGAAGCCTAGCGTCATTTTAAATTCTTACCGCAATGCTATAAAATAACAGATATTACTATAATGAAGATCCAATATTAGGGGCACTAGGGGTTGAGTCCATTCAATTTTGAGAGATTCTAAGCCCCAAGTTCCTTCTACCATCTCACACTAAGAATACTGCTGTCAAGAGAAGTAGTCGTTAGGAGAAAGGAAAGTCAGGAAGTCGCCAACTTCTCACCTGGTAGAACTCAAATCGAAATCCAGATCTGAGGGACCCCAGAGCCCCTCCACAGTCTATCAGTGGGACGTCAACTGTCCCTCTGACCAGCACCCTGAGGGAGGCATGCTGGGAAGTAGGTAAACACACAGGCTCTCTACAGCCCGAAGAAAGATGGAGGTACATTGCTGGCCAGGAGATACGTTCACAGAATAACAAGAGAACTCCAGTCTCTCGGGGCTGTCAATCTGTCATATTTCACAAGCACTAACCCCAAAAAGTGAAGAAATGGAATTAATTTTCTTATAAGAAAACAGGAGACAAACCACAAGCTGTAAGCTTGACTGAACTTACAGAGGAATTAATTCTCAGATCACACTCCGGGAAGAAGTCAGTTACGAAGTCTAGGGCTATATTCTTGGAGTTCTTATTAGAAGCAGACAACAAGAGCTAGAGTATGTATTTGGCTTGGATAAGAATGGGGGAAAATATCTCTGCTTGGCACAGATTACACAGGCTCTCTTTGGACTTAAAATACAATATTAAAGTATTTCTTTGAAGTTACAATCAACTCTTAATTACCCTCAATAAGGAAGGCAGAACCATACTTGAGATCTGGACGGTCAACCACCTAGATTATTCTTGGCACGTGCCCTGCTTGATGTCTTCATAGCTGTACGCTGTAGAACACCCCTCTCTCTGGGAGTGCTTTCATTCTAAGTCCCATCATGCTCTGCGATCCTTCACCCAGCACCGTGCCTTCGATGATACCTTCTTTGCTGGCTGCTTCTATTTCTTTTTTCTCTTATTTGAATTTGTGTTTTGGAAATTCAGTACAAGACCTCCAATTATTTCAACCATTCTCCAAGCAGTACTCACTCCTCTACGTGGGCGAGTCTCCAGTCTGTGCCCGTCGCCCGGCTGGCTCTCACGCCCTGCTGGCCATTTCCACTCAGATGACTGTGCTGCAAACTCTTACCACTACTAAGAGTTTGGCTTTATCCTTCTCCTCCAAAGAACTGAGGTTCTAATTCCCTCTCTTTAGTATCTGCGAGCACTTGCAACGCTGCCTGGCACAGAGTAGGTGCTCAGTAAATAGTGTCTGGCCTTACTACTTAAGTCTTGCAACCTCCCAGACACCTCTGACATCTGCCTTTGCTTAGTTTCTCAGGCCAGTTTGTCGCCCCCAATAGTTCACAAGAGTATTCTGGCATCTGTCCTTTCCTTTCTGCTACCGCAGCTTTCACCCTAGAGCAGGCCTTTCCACTCCATCCCCAGATACCCGCGACAGCCCCCTCCTGGGTCATCTGCCCTTTGCAAATGCTCCCGTTTCCCACCCACGCACACACCATCTGGATGTCATATGACTCAAGGCGTCTTAGAGCCACGTTACTACCTGCAAACAGTCTCCAATGTCTCCTTCCTACCTAGAGCAGAGATCTGCCTCTGGGAGGGCCTCAGTGTCCAGACCCAGCTGTCTGGAGTGCTCTGTCCTCTACGTGAACACCAGCTGAAGCGGAGAGGCTTCTCTCCACTGTCTCCAACACATAACTTGCACTTCCCTGCCTCATTTCCATTTTCTTGCAATTGATGTGATGTCAATATAGCTTCTGCATGGGGACTCAAGAGTCACCCTACCCCTCCACACGCCCTACCATCAGAGGGCCTCACCTCCAATCTGTACTTGAGTGTGTCATTGATGGCTGACCTGACCTGCTCTGTTGCTTTGCGTTACTTAACTTTATGTGTCCAATCATCTTCCATGAGACATTGTTGTAATTTAGGAATCAAATCTTGTTCTCCCATTATCCTTTGCAGAAGCCAAATATGTGCCTTGCTTGTGGTAAGCATTCAATAAATACTTATTGATTTGTTTTCTACTTCCAGAAGACTTGTCTCGAAAACCTCCTCTGCTGCTTCTTTCTCACTTCCCACTCCCATAACACCCATCCCTTTATGTCATCACACTCCCCCCAACACACAGTCACACACCTGGCACTGAGCACTGATATCAGCATTGAGTATTAATTCTCTGTGGAAGAAAGTGATTCTTTCAAGGACTGATTTTTTTTTAAAGTAAATTCTAAAGAATATGTACTACAATCTTTCTTTTCTCAAATGATGAGACAAAAAAAGGGGCTGACTTCATTCTGGCACAGGTCCTTTTTTAACTTCTCCCTCTTGAATGTTCTCCCCACTTGTATTGTCCATAAAAACATGTCTGCCTGAGATAACCTACTCAAATCTTATTCTAGAAGAAAGAAAATGTCTTGATATTGGCATTGCTGGTCATGATTGTGTTTTGCTTGTTTGTTTGTTTAAAAAAGCAGAAACAGAGGGGAACCTGACATGTAAAAAATCTCATGTGGATGTTGCTTACCAGTATAAATTCACTTTGCTTAGGAACAGAGAAAAATAGACTCATTTTGCTTATGTCATTGAGGTGAGAAGGTCTTTCAAAAAAAGAAAACAGAGAAAATAACAACAACAACAAAAAACAAAAGCAAAAACTAGCAGGCAACCATAAACGAGAGACATTCAGCAAGGGAGGGGGAAGATAAGGGCTCAAAATGGGGGAGAAAAGAGCACAAGGAACTATGGTGATGGCTCACAGGTGAATTGGTGGTGGGTAAGCTACGGGGAATACACAATAATGTAAAAGATACAAAGAAATTTTAAAAAAGAAAACTGAAAAACAAAAGGGGAATTAGTTGTTTCCTAATATTTTTGCATTTTTGAGAACAATTAAAATATCCTAAATGGGGAGAGGGCTAATGTTTTCCCCCACGTTCAAATGGTTTGGCACAAAATCCCTCCCTTACACGTCCTAACTCCCTCTGTGTCATCCCCTTCCCCA
Organism: Scalopus aquaticus; assembly: GCA_004024925.1. Classification (NCBI taxonomy): domain Eukaryota; kingdom Metazoa; phylum Chordata; class Mammalia; order Eulipotyphla; family Talpidae; genus Scalopus; species Scalopus aquaticus. The sequence goes on from PVIJ01005101.1 coordinate 23,094, forward strand.
ACACACACACACACACACACACACACGCACACGCACACACCAGAAAGAACAGAAGAGAACTTGATGGTGAATATTCAGTCACATTAATGGTGACTATTCAGTCACACTAAGATCTTTACATTTAGGTCTTGGTTCCCTAGGATGCTACGTTGCAGAGAAGCCCAGGGGTCCAAGCGGTGACGCACAATGTCAGTATTTCATGGATGGGAAGTTAAGAGCTGCGGACAGCTCAGACTTTCTCCTTTGTAGAAAACACCAGACATGAAGCAGCAGACCAAGTAGAAATCAGAAAGGTATTGTTAGTAAGCCGCCCTGCACCCTGGCAAGGTTTAATCCCTGTGAGAGCAGAAGGAAGTTAATTTGATTAGCATTTGCCTGAATTCCCTCAAATTCTTGGGCATCCTCGCATAACCTAGAGGAATTCAGCATTTGAGTCCATTTCCCTCCTTCTCTTCCAGTCACTACCAGGTTGCTTTGATTATATGAAGTTAAAACACATTCACCGGGATTGGGGAGAGTAGCAAAAGAGCTTGAAGAAATTCAGTGTTCGATGTCTTCAGTTACAAAGAGGGGTTAGGGTGGGTGTATGAGAGAATGTGAGGGAGCAAGCGCCCGCTGGAGAGACATGAAGAGATGGAGAGAAGATGAAACAGCATGCGGCAGGCTGGAAAACATTTCCATGGCAACCACATTCCAGGCACAGAGAACTGCCAAAATAAGTCGAGATCCAAGTAAGTAGGTGTTGGTGGGAAAAGATAAGAACTCAGCAATGGACAAAGCCCATCTAGAGGAGATGAATTATCCGTGAGAGTTTCACTCTAATGCCCATTTCTGTCCCTAGCCATACCCAAAGCTCCAGTTGATGTGAGAAGGCAACTAACATGTGGCTGACAGCAAATCCGAATTTCATGCAGGAAGCTCTCAGATAATAGGCATGAGGCCTGGGGGCCCCAGGCAAGCCAGAAGAGAAAAAATCCTAAGTGAGGGAAATAACTTCCCTGTAGTCATTAGTTTGATTCCCCAACTTCTCCCAGCAGTTGGCATCAAAGGAATATATTTGTTTTCATTTTTCAGGAGGTTGAAGGAGAGGAAACAACATTGATGGAAATATTATTGAGAGTGTCCATGTTCTTAGGTCGTGGGCCTAGACTGCCTGCCCGCTGGTGAAATCCATCCCTGGCACATAGGGAGAAGCCTGTTCAAATATAGTCAAGTTGTCCCTGGAGAAATCAGGTGCTCAAAAAGATATATCTTCCCAAGATATTTAAAATTACCCAGAAAATGTTGTACAATTCTTCCTTTATAACATTAAAGTGACAGAGACAAGAACCACCTAGACCCCAGGGACTCACGGGGAGCCCGCTCGTGCCACACTACTTGGGTTTCTCCAAACAGGGTCAGGCCCAGAGGGAAAGCTGGTTCTCTTATACTCACCAGCTAAAAATAGGAATTCCTGGGCCACCCCGCAATGGTGGAGATTCGAACATGCCTGGGAGAGAACCCACGAATCTGCATTTCAAAGCCCCATGGGCTACCCAAGGGGATGCAAAATGTAAAAGACATAAATAACAATAAAAATAGATATTATATATAAAAAAATAAAGAGGTTACCTAAAAAGATGACACTAACAAGACCAACAGAATGTCACTATGTACACATTCTTTGTGATCAAATTTTAATAAAGATTTGTTTCTATGTTAAAAAAAAAAAAAAAAACAAAACAAAGCCCCGTGGGGATTCTGCTGTGTGTGGACCGGTGATGGTGATGGAGACCATCAGTGCAAGCACATCTCCCTCCTCTCATTCCTTTGATTCCTTTGGTGTCTACCCTATTTTCTGCCTCATCGTGAGTGGAAAGTTGAAGTTTTCCTCACATCCAAGACCGGCAGAGTTACTGAACCGGGCAGAGAGCTACCCCTCAAACATTCACCAGGCCAGAAAAGTGTCATCTTTTATGGGAAAATGAGCTCAAGACCAGCAGTGGCCACCAGCTGCCCTGACTCAGAGAATTTCTTTCTAAATCTCTCTCCTATAGAAGGGGAAGGGAATGACAAACTAGGGAGAAAGAGAACATAGTTCAGCTAAACTTTGAATGAGAAATAAAAGCACTCTTTGGTCTCCTATTGAGCTACAGAGGGACTTTCCTACATGATTATCTTGTCATAAAAATCACAGAAAATTCAAAGGAGTCCTTGACAGCACGTATCTCAAAACTCACTTCTTACCTTTCACTAACACCTTTCTTCTTCTGATTCAGATTTACACAATCCAACATGAGAACACTCTCTTCCCAAAACAACTAAGTGATGTCCCTAAAAAGTGAAATTTGCTAGGTGAGGCATGTGACAAGAACAATGTCAAGTCTAAGCAACAAGTGAGGACAGAGCCCTCTGACATGTCAGGCACTGTGAATGCAGAGAGAAGACAAGTCCTAGGTCCCCTGAGCACTGAGTCTGCCCCAGGTGTTCTGCTTATGTTCCAGGCGAGGAAACAAAAACTCATAAAGGTGGTTCATTCTGTCAAAGTCACACAGCCAGTAAATGGGGATGCAATTAAAATTGAGGTTTGCCTGATCCCTAAATAATACTTTTAAACCCACCACACTAACTCTCACCATTTGGGATACAAATAAATGTAAGAACTGTACATATAAAAAAATATACCCCAAACTCATATTGCTCACCACATGTCCATTCTTTTCCTTGATTTTAGTCCCCAAACATCACCCAGGAAAAATGGAATTATAATAGAAAGAAAAAATTCCCCCTTCTGAGAATGAGAAATTTCTCCTATTCCTTTCTCAAGGACCATAAGTGTGAAGAAAGCTTTTCCACAGGTGATGGGTTATTTACATACATATTATTTATGTACATATATATTTATATATGCATACATGTATATATTGGGGGGGGGTCTCGCTTGCCTTTTCTCCTTCTTTCCTAAGACTTAAGGTGGTACCTGACTCTGAAGAATTAAAGAATTTACAATAATATCAAAGAGGTAAAAACAAGGAGCTTGCAGTTTTATGGAAAACTGCCAGAAGATTCCTAACGTTTCTGCACTGTCCTACTCAATTCACTAAGGAGAGAAAATAGACGTGAGATAAGCCTTTTTAAGGAAATGAAAGAATCTGATTTTTTCAGTGTGTTCCACAGCCACGTATGCTGTCAGGCTAGGAAACCGACGCACGAAACATCATCACTCCACCTCCCCTCTCCTGCCTTTCCGAAAACTGGGCAACCACAGTCATCCATCTGGGGGACAGAGCATAGCAGTAAGTGACCCAAGGCAGCTCTCCTGCCTGCCTGTGACTATGCAGGTGCTTCTCTTTTTCTTTCTCCTTTCCCTAATAAACCTGTCTTTTTAATATGTAAAAAAATAAGTGACCCAATAAGGGGCACTCTCCAAACACAGCATGCTAAGTACTGTAATAGCTCCATCAGTGAGAGTGCTGAGGACACAGGAAAACAGGTGGGGAGAGAGAGGAGGACTTCATGGGGAGCTATTTTAGCTGGGTCTTAAAACACTGAGTGTTTACAGGGCAGAGAAAGAAGAATGGAGAGGTCAGAGAGTACAGCATGTGTAAAGACAAGTGGTTGTGGGAATGATGAAGCTACAGCTGCAGGACAGGCTGGAGGGCACGGAGTAAGGTCACTCAGATGGGGAGATGCAGTGGTTAAGATTTCAGCCTGAAAAGGGAGACTGAGGCCACGTGTGAAGATCTTGGACACAATGCTGTGTCCCTAGAAAGAAGTATCCAAGAAAAGCTTTCAAACAGTTATAGATAAGTGATCCAATTAGTTTTTCTAATTAATTTTTTTTTGTTGAGAGAAAAAGTTGCTTGGCATGAAGACAAGTAAGGGGCTCAGAATTTAGATAAGAGACACAATGGGAATCTGAAACATAGCCATGGAAATAGTGATTGAATGTTGGAGGATAATCTGAGAGAATATCGTGAACAGAGCGGATGGATACATGATGTGAAATGGAGTGTATTTAACTGCATCACTTTCTCCATCTCATTAGAGACGTGCAGCTCTGAGATCTGCAGGCTCCTCTCAAATTTGAAAAAGTTGGCCCAGATGATTCTAGAATCTTCCCCCATCCCTCTCAAAGGGTGAAGCTTTGTATTTATGACATTACAACTACAACCTTCTTAGGACTTCAAGGTCAGGAGTAAACTGACCAGTTCTTACTAAAATTGCAAGGAAGGAGAAGACAGGCTGGGAGAATCTAGTTTGGAGTATTAAAACAGACTGAGAAGGGTGCAGCAGAACATTTCGTAAGATAAAAATGGTTTGGAACATGAAAGCGGAACCATGTTTGGGAGGTCACACGGGGAGAATATGGAGAACGAGGTGAGTGAGTCAGTCACCCACCAGCCCCCTCTGCTGTGTCTGACAAAACTTCCTGGATTACCTTGGAATCCTCCTTTCTTCAGGTTTGAGAATTTGGATTCCTCTCACCTTTTTGGAGTCCCTTTAACTATTTTCACTGTTCTTATTCAGGCCTGTCACAGCAGGATACAAGAAAATATAATTTCCTCAATAATTTTTCCAATGTCAACACCCTGACCTCTCAAATGTCAGCATGCAGACATATCAGTGCAGTACATTTGAAAAAGTTGCCTCTGGTGGTTCTAGGATCTTCCTCCACCACACAAACTTGCCACAGATGAAAATGTTTCAGTTTGCTGTGTGTCTGATCTGTGGTGAATAAGAAAGATGGCGCACCAATGGGAGACTTTAGTGAACTTGCATGGACTCCGGCTCCCTCTGACGGCAGCATCACATCACAGGGGCAGGTTGACAAAGAGGCTCACTGAGATTCTCTGCTATATTTTGCAGTTCCCTTCGATCCTGTTTTTGCTTGTTTTTCTAAAGTCAGCTTTTCATTATCAACATTAAGGAGAGCATGGAGGACATAAGTAACCAACATCAGCAGATAGCTCCAAAACTTAACGTAGGCAGAGGGCTGGACATTCTCCCCCACTGAGCGAGAGCTCTAATCATGAGGGATGACTTAGTAACACTATTCACTGCTCCCTTTGCTCCTCCACACCTGCTGGTGGCAGTCCTAACAAGCAGCAAAATGACCGAAACCCAGCAGGATGGGAAAGGGTGAAAAGCGAAAGACCTAGAAATTCCACTAAGTGGATAATAATTGCCCGAATGATGGGCTCCTGGAAAGCAAATTGGTGGAGGAGGCTTAATTTTTTTCCCCAAAATGTAATGAAGACAGATCATCAAGTAAGTTTGCTCCAAGATGTAAATTCTGAGTTTGCCATGAATTACTCCCACAAGTCAGGAGAGATGCAAAGAATGGGAAAAGCCTCAATTTTCACTTTTTAAATGTGCAACCATAACCTTAACGTTCATCCAATTCAGGAAGCAGCTGGTCTCTAAATGTGATGAGAAAAAAAAAGGAAAGGAAAAAACAGTCTATTGAGTCTATCAGGGCTTCTGACACACTCACAGATGGTGCAATTAGCATCGAGCTGAGCCCATATTCCTTCCCTACCTCCCCCCTTAGCACCACTGCTAACTTTGGGCAACACCTGATTCCCTCCTTCCTTTTGTTCTATCCCTTGTTCCCTCTTTTGTGGGTGCTGCAATCACTGGGGGGCTTTAGCTCATTTGACGGTGATATTCTGAGAGCAAGAACTAGAGATAGCAGGCTGGAAAGATGGCCTAGCCCCAATCCCAAATGCTTGTTTTTTCCAAAAGTGCACTTTGAAAGACAATACCCACAGATGAAATAGTCTTTTAGAGAGTTCTGAAGCAAATATGGCCAAGGTTAACATCCACTAAATTTGTGTAGTAGACACATGGTATCTGAAATACAGCTTTTTTTATTTGCCTATGGATTTAAAGAATTTATTTTAAAAATGTTGCACTGATGGAGTCAAAAAGACAGTTCCCCTGCACCAACTCAACTTTCCCAGTTAATTAAAGCAGAGAATGATGGTCCAGTGAAATGGACCTGGAAATGGCCTTATGAAGTAACATAGCATGATTATAGTACAGAGGACCTATTGGAAACCAAGCTTCATATCTAACTCAACATGTGCCTGTGAAATATGAGCCAAAGTCACAGGTAAAATTCACTTTTCCAAGTCACAGGGTGGATATAAAGTTGACCCTGGTGACATTCCTTCATGAGGTAGACAGTATTCCTAAATAAGAGTCCAGGATATTGTTCAGATGTGATCACAGTTGTACGGAATAGCCCTGTTGCTCTCCACTTTAGTGTTGAGCTGGAGGTCACCTCCCCACACCAGTACCAGCGGGCGAGGCAGGAGAGGTCTGCCGCGCCATGTGGTATTCTCCCAGTATGGGAATCGAACTCGCGTCGCTGCTGCCCACAGTTCCACAGCACAGCGCTCAACCGCTGCGCCACCAGGGAGGCCCTCTATCATTTTTTTAAAAGATGGATTAAGTATCATGGCTCATTAAGTCAGTTTATGGCTGGGGGAGGGGGGTTGGGCCAAGTGACTCAAGAAATGGAGATAGGTTGGCTCTGAGACATAAAATGATAACATTTGACACGTATATTGCCTGACACTAGTGGGTAACGAATAAACGGTTGCCACTAGGTCTCCTCAATCAAAGTAGAGTAAGCAGAACCTGGAACTGTTACCAAAGTACTAGTTCTAATGGTCTAAAAAAATCTGCAGAACAAAATGAATTAACATATTTCACTTGTTTAACAGGAATCTCTAAAGAAAGATTCAATTCGCAAAGGAAACTTGTCTATTTGAAACTTATAAAAGAACAATGTATATAAATTTGCCAGTGACTTTTCTAACACTGCTTGAGAAGGAAACCAGGTGTCCATCACCTGGAAGGACAATTACAAAAATGGTTTGTGTGTAGTTGCATTTGGCAGGGAACGCTGCAGTAGAGATAGAGACATCAGAACTTTGTGGCTCCGGCCCCTCTACCACATAAGTCTTTTCCCGTGTTTCTAAATGTACCAGGGAATCTTCCAATGACAGTTCAACAGTGGTAGCTCCAGCATTTCCACAGAAGAGGGTCTCTGCCTCTATGGAAACAGTACAAGTTTTCTCAAAATATTAAAAACATGTCTACACCACAATCCAGCAATTCCACTCCCAGGTATCTGCCCAAAGGACATAAAAACACTAATTCAGAGGGATACAAGCACTCCTCTGTTCACTGCAGCACTATTTACAATAGCCAAGCTGTGGAAACAACCTAAGTGCCCAAGGACACTTAGTGGATTAGGAAGAATGGGATACTATGCAATTTAGAAAAAAGATTTTGTCAATTCTAACAACCTGGACGGAACTGGAGAGGTTTATGCTAGTGAAATAAGCCAGGAGAAAGATACTGGATGGTTTCATTCATATGTGAAATATAAAGAAACAAAGGAAAGACAAAAGTAATACAAAAACCTAAGAAATCTAACTGTAACACTGAGGTTATCAAAGGGAGAGGGGGAGGGGAGGGTCAGTGGACTGTAGGGGAGCACTGTGGTGCCTTGGGGGTGGGTGTGGAGACAAACATCTGGAGAGGTGGGGTCCTATGCCTCTGAATCACATACAGTGCTGCAAGCCAACATTACCTCAATTAAAAAACAAACCACGGGCCTCCCTGGTGGCGCAAGGGGTTAAGTCTCAGCACTATGAAGCTATCCACAATCACTGAAGCAGGAGTTCGATCCCCGGCCAGGGAGCTTCCCACATGATGCAGCAGACCTCTCTCGTCTCCCCGCTGCTCCCCTCAGCAGTGTATTTCCGCCAATCTGCCTGTTCTGCTCCCCACTCTGTCTCTGATGAATCCTCTCACCACCTCACACCTCTGGCCTATACCCCAGTTCTTGTATGCATAAATAAATCTTTTTAAAAATAAAATAAAAAATAAACCAAAAGTAATAGTTTCTGAAGAGCAGCAATAAGTCTGTCTGGGGAGGGCGGCAAGTGGGATGTGAGCAGGGGGCTTTTCTAGAAACAGTAAACATTCTTAAAACAATAAAACATTGGAGTAACAATATATAGATTTCACTTACACTGTCCCTTTATTTGCAGGGTTTGAAGTAGGAACTGTTGGGAATTTAAAGGCTCCAAAAGCCATCCACTTCCTCTGGGTCTATGTAATTTAACTAATTGTGGAACTTTTCTACAAGGAAGAGACTATAATGAACAATTTCACTATTAAATCTTTTTAATAGCTATTTTTTCAGTGAACATTCAGAGTTCATTATAAATGGCTATAATTCTGTCACTTCTGAAGCAGAGACTAAAGGGTTAAATCGCTCTTAGAACTTAGAGCAAAGTAAAGGAAAAAAAAAACTTAAGCAAACTTTTCTTTGAGGTTTGCTTTTCCTCGTGGTTTATGAGCAAGCCATAGGACCTAAGCATGCAGAGACCTGACTAACCTTGAGCTGAGCCCCAAGTCAGGCAAGTTATGGGACCACCTATTCAGAGGAAGTGGGGCTACCCAGAGGTTGAGGGACCATCAACAGAAATTTAAAACTCCAGTTATCTAAAAAAAAAAAAAAAAAAAAGTCTCTGTGTCTCCATGTATAAACTGCCCTGTATGGAGCTACTAAATTTTAGTCAAGTTCACATTTCTTTGTCCTTAAGCCTGCTCCTTAGCCAATAAAATTGAACTCCTTTCTTCTCAACCCAACTTCCCCAAACCATTAGAAATCCCTTCCCCTATCCAGACAGATAGAGGAGCAGAATTATATGCTTTGCTTTCTCCTGCCTCTGTGCTCAATAATTTGCAATAAACTTCTTTCTCTTCTCAAAACCTCCTGTATCAAAATGGTCAGCTAACACCATGGACAATGAACTCATTGCTTGGTAATACTTCCTCCGTTGATAGTTTATTTCATATTCCTCCTTCCCCTCTAAAGTTGGCCTGGGCCTGCTACTGCTTTGTCTAAGAGAATACAGAAATGACACTGTAGCCAGTCATTCACCAGCCACCATACTTTGAGGAAGCTCAAGTAGCCAAGAGTAGAGAGCCAGGAGAGAAGAACCAAGACCTGTGACTCCCCCTGTGACTCCCAGTGTGCCAGCAATGTCAGTGATCCATCTTTGACTTAGATTCTCCAGCTTGAGTCAAACACTCCTAACTGATACCACGCGAGCTAAAATGAGGGCTGTCTCTCCTGAGTCCCTCCCAAACTACAAAACTCTTAGCTAAATGACTGCTGTAATTTTAAGCCAGTTAAATTGGAGGTGATTTGTTATGGAACACCTGGTAAGGGAAATTACATTGGTAACTGGTGTCCAGATGATACTTCAGTCTTTTATGAGTATGGTTAAAATGGATTATTACTCTGATTCTGATCAGCTTTGACGGAGCTAATAAAATTGAGATTGGGAACCAAGAAATTCACAGAGTCATCATAATACTATCAAAGTAATGATTTCTGTTCAAGTTTTACTTAAGTACCCCACTGGCCTCCTTGTCATAATTTTTAATTCATTTAACTAATATTGAGCAACTAGTATGTGTCAGACACTGTGGATTCAGTGGCAAACAAAAAAAAGAATGCTGTGATGGCAGGTTCTGTCGATCAATTTTTATTGTGCAACCATTGGTTTATAATGTATGTAAGTTTCTGGTATACTGAATGATAATTTAATCTATGCATATATATCATGATCACTACAATCGCTACCAAAAGTCTAGTTTATTTCTGTCACCAATATATTTGACACCCTTTACCCATTTCACTCATCCAGTTTCCATTCCCCTCTGGTGCCTACAACCTGTTCTCTGTGTTCTAAGAGTTTATATCTGTGTTTGCTTTGTTCATTAGCTTTGTTTCTTGATCTTCCCAATCAAAGTATTTGCTTTTCCCTTTTTAATCAAGTTTTATTAACTTGCCATTCATTTACAAAACTATATGATTTTTACTGTAAAACTTTATACTTCAATATGTGTACATGTTTCACTCTCCCTTCACCAAAGCTCCAATGTCAATACAATTATCACATAACCACCTCTATCACTCCTAGTCATCTATATCAGAGATGTATTTTAGAACTCAACTCCAATGGATAAAGAAATGAAAGCAAAGATAAATAAATGGGCCATTTAACTAAAAAGCTTTTGTAAAGAAAGAAACCACCACAAAAAACAAAAAGGCAACCTCTGAACTGAGAGACGATACTTGCACATCACAAATCTGACAGGTGGTTCATTTCTGAAAAAAAAATATATATTATATATTTTATATAAAGTATTTTATATTTTATATATTATTTATACTTTATATATTATATATTTAATATATCACATATATATTATTTATTTTATATTTTATAAAATATTTTATATAAAATATAAAGAGCTCATACAACTCAACAATAAAAAACAACCTGATCAAAAAAAAAAAAAAAGAGTAGAAGACCTATTAAACAGTTCTCCAAAGAAGACATAGAGAAGGCCCATAAGCATATGGGAAAAAAATGCTCAATGTTGCTTATTATAAGTAAAATGCAAATCAAAACCACGGGGTTCTTGATTTAGTAGATGCCTAGATTAATCTCACCAAATTCAACAGCACTGAATTTACTACAACTGCACAGTGTAGATCAGGTCACTGTGAAGGCTGTTACAGATGCTGTTCCATCACAGAAGGAGGAGCCTAAAACAGATGCCATTTTCCATGCCCCTTACATGCAGCTACCTTGGATTACAATTCCCAGCATGCCGTGAATCTGACTTTCTGATTGGAGAGGTTGCTGGTAAATAGGGTTAGAACTGAGCAGCCAAGTGTACCTACATAACATACAAGATAGGCAGGGAATTGCTTCTGTGGCCCAACTTGCATCCTGGTACTGCTGGGAAGGAGACTTGGAGGAGACATGTGAGAGACAGACATTTAAAGACACTTGGAAGAGACACATGGATGAACACATGGGGAGGCTGCTCTTGGTGCTTGGCAGAGACAATGGCTTCTGTTATCTTGACTTTGTGTTGGATTATGTGTTATACTTTGAATTTTATCTTTTTCCTTCTGTCCCAGCTCTCTGGGACCCACCTAATCCCTTTCCTGTAATGCTTTGCCAGAAGGTATCTTAGACTTGTGGCAATCTTTTGGACTGACCCTGCTTGGCTAGGCATTTACCCATGAGGGGATTGGTAATTTGGAATGTTTTAATGGGAAATTATTATGAGGAATATCCTCTTTTCTCCCTCTATGAACACCAATTCTATTAAATATCTTTCACACTAAGAGTAGCTTCCTGTGCATTTGTGCATGTAGATGGCCAAATCCCTTTGAGAACATGCAGCCCTTGATACTATGGGGTCCCTGGGTACCCCTTGGTCTCAAACAGTTCTGTTTTGGTGGTGAAAGGTAGCATATCACAAGAAGTCCAAAACCTTGTTGCTGAAATGCATGTTGAATTGTCTTACCAGGTCCTGTGGCTTTTCTTAAGCCCAGCACTCAAAGATCTGGAAAAGAACTCTCTCTTCCATCCTGCTGAACACAACCCTAAACTCAAAGTCCTTTGGGTAAAAGACAAATGCAAAGCAAATCAGAGGTTTAGAGAAGCTTTGAGAAGAATCCTTAAAGAGCTCTTGAAATATTCATACACAATTCTTCCACCAAATAAGTTTAGAGTCTTTCTTATACAAATCAATATTTGTATAATAGTCAATTCAAACTGCAAGGAGGTTTGTTGTATTTTAACAATTTCAACAATAACAGAATCTCAGCAATTTCCCAAAATAATCACATTAAGACTTACATAATGTGTGTTTGATAATTCATAGATCTCTTTCATCTATAACCTAGAATATCATAGGTCTTCCCATATCATTCTCAATAACTGTTTCCCACGGCGCTTTGCCTGATTCCTTCTTCAATATTTCCATCACAGCAAGAGTAACAGAATTGTAATTGTTAAATGTCTCCCATTAACTAGCAAACATGTTCCCCAGGATCTTGCCCTCTAAGAGGCAAGCTCAAGGTACTTCCCTTTTATTTGATAACTTTATGTACTGATAACAATCAAAACTACCTAGATCCAAGGGGTGTTTCATCATATGACAACAGTCAGAACATGCACATGGTGTTAGCTTGCTTAGAGTTCTGCTGGTTTCCTGGTTTGCTATTATGCTCTTGACTTTGGGGGATCAGGAATGTCTCTCCATCAGTGATAGAGGAAATGACCTAGCATAGGACTGTCCTAATGGCTACAAACTAAATCAAGAAGCACAGTTATTAAATAAGCATTATGATCCAAACACATGACTAGATCTCATGCATCTGCTCTCCATGGAGCATTAACATCAAGTTTATCCTTGGGAGGCAGCTCCATTACTAACCAGGGTTTCAGTTCACTTCCAAGGCCCCATGAGGAAGGGCCCCATGGAAATTACAGGGCCTCTTCCCAAGTGAACACAAGAGACCACAGGCAATCATTAAGAATTTCAAGCACAGTGGTGAGTTCCCATCTCTTTCTTTTCTATTCTCTCAGGCCCTAGCCTCCCAGGTGGCCAGCAGAGAGGCAAAAGTCTATCACCCCAAAAGGTCTTGTTTGCAAAAGGTTCATTTCATAGGAGGAGTTCTAAAGGCTAGGTGGATGTTGCTTTTTAAAAGGATATTTATATTTAAAATTCTGTAAGGGTGTGTACAAGGAAGACCTAATCTCCTTATCTATTTTCACTGGAGAAGGCAGATTTGCATACCTTTGTCTGCTTTGTCCTTGGTGACCTCCCTCACCCCACAAAGTGGAGTCAGCTAAGCTATTTAAGGTGGCCTCTGAAGCTACATGGGCAAGTTACTCAGCCATGCTGAGTCTCTCCTATGCATATAGGTAATATTCATGTCATTATTAAACTCCTTTTTGACTTCTCTTACCAATCTGTCTGATGCTTGTTATTTTGGAGTTTAGAAGAATCCAGAGAGGTATGGGATGATTTCCTTTGTGCTCTGACACCCTCTTATACCTGCTGTTGTTTCAGGGTGCCCAGTTTGTGGATGCAAAGCTATCTCACACAGCTTCCACAGTATGTCCCAAATTCACTGCTTGCGCATCGCTTCTCACTGGGACCTGTCCCAGGTGTTTCTCAGAGCTAAGGGCTCTGCCAAACTAGAAGGACAGCAATCTACACTCGCGTCACTAACCCAGCCCACGGTGAGGGAATGTTGAGGGAAGCATGCAGGAAGGCCCTGCGCAAGCTCCCAAGGTCATCGTAACACAGATCCTGTTGAGTTGTTTTCACTGTGACAGTTTTCTAGCACACGGCAGCAGTGTGTTTTATGGAATCAACACCTTTTTCTAATTTGCACAAAGGTGACTTGTGGACTAAAATATTCTATGAATCGTTGATAAATCATGTCCTCCCGGGTAGTTATTGCTTCAAATAAAATCCTGATATGGCAGAACTTTTAGAAAGAGTTCTGAAGTGATTCCATTCCAACAAGGCCTTCTGAAGAACACAGAAAGGCCTGGAAACCCCTCCTTATTTGGTTGTTATAGCGGACCTCCATGTCCCTTCCTCATACCTGTGCTATTCCTAAATACAGTTATAAGTCACAACTTTGTATTGTTTATTATTCGCATACTGTATGTTCGCTGTGGCAAATCAGGGAACAAAGATAATTTCTCTTTCTCGAGGTAAATACATTATTATAATTTCAGCAACTTTCTCAGATATTTTCCAAGCATTATATGTAAGTGCAATAAAAATACATATCACAGGCCTCCCTGGCGGCACAAGGGGTTAAGTCTCAGCACTATGAAGCTATTGGTAGCCACTGCAGCAGGAGTTCAATCCCCAACCAGGGAGCTGACCCACGTGGCGCAGCAGACCTCTCCTGTCTTGCCCAATGCTCTCCTCAGCAGTGTATTTCAATCTGCCTGTTCTGCTCCCCACTCTGTCTCTGGTGAATCCTCTCACATCCCGCACCTTTGGCCTACACCCCAGTTCTTGTATGCATAAATAAATAAATATTAAAAAAAAAACACACATCATATTAGACACAATAGCTCTAACCTTGTATGTTCATCCAACATTTTCATTTCTCTCTACGTACACACATGTGTGCACTCACAAATATGTATTTTTAAATGTAAATTTCCTTGAATGATTACCCAAAATTTTATAAATCAATGGAAATTGATAGCTTTTAACTTAAAACCATGATAGTCACCCTCCTATGCACATTTTAGTACAGTCAACCTCTTCTTTAAATAAGGTTGAACACAGGAGCCTTCTGATCTTAGTCAATTTGAACCCAGGTGCCTCTACCCACTCAGGAACACATGTGCACACATACAAATGTGCACAAATGCACCACCCGTACGTATCTTTTCACAGATACTTCCAAACACAGTCCCATTCAGATTCATACAGAGACCCACCCAGTACACAGATTCATGTATTCACTGATCTGTGTCATCCAATGGAGTTGCTGGGGTCCCGGGCTAGGGGGAAGCTGGGGATGGTGGCAGGGCAGGCGAGGAGTTTTGAAGGCTCAGGAGAAATGAATGTCAGGTGGAATTCATCAGGAAGGTAAGAAATCATCCTGGGGTCATGTGGGTGGCATCCCCACTATGAGAAGAGGCAGCGCCGATCAGGAGAGGTTTGATGCAGAGGCTGGGAGGCTGACAGTGAAGTTCATGCTCCAGGGGGAAGGAGCATGGCGTAAGTGTGAGCTCGAGAGGGGGCCAGACCACAGCCAAGCAGAGTCAAGAGTGAGAGCTGGAGAAAAGGGCCTCTGAGGAGCCTTAGAGAAGAGCAGCCTTGATGAGAAGGGAAATGATGGAGGAAGGACTGGATCTCTGTGAAACACTGCTCAAATGCCAAACCCTTCATGGGGAGTTCACCTGGCATCTCTCAATGACTCAAACCAAATTCTGATACAACCCACAGACAGCTCTTGTTTTGCACTCATTTATTTTCAGAAATATGCTGAAATAGCACCTACAGCATTACAGTCCTTCTTGGACATCACCCCTTCCCCCACAGCCATTCTAACCCCTGAGAAGTCATCACAAACCCACGTGACCTAGTGATCTTCATCTCTCCAAATCCTCATCTTCAAATTAATTCCTTCCCAACCACTCATCCCACCATTCCATGTACTCCCAAGAAATGCCTGCAGTCGGCGTTGGTGGTAGAGTGGTGAGCATAGCTGCCTTCCAAGAAAGGTCTGCCCATTCATGTCCATATTTGTGTTTCCATTCAATGGAGAGAAAATAGTGGTGCCCAGTAGCACTGTTGTGTGGGTTAAGTGGATTGACACGAAGGACTCAGAATTTTGCCTAGAATATTGTAAAAACTCAAACTTTTTATCACTATTACAATTATCATCCCCTTTATAAGTAAAATGTCACTGATGCTTTCATTTCTCATCTCTTACTTAGCCCCGATTTTGATGAACCATTTTCCATCAGCCTGACGAACCCAGGCCAAGTGATTGATTTCACTGGGTTATCTCACCACTGATACCTTCTTAGTTTTGTCCTCCTTCATTTCCCAGGTGTAGTTTCATCAACAAACATACCTTAATCTGATCATTCTGCCCATTTGTTCCCTTTCCTGACAGTAATATGGTCTTTCTATTCATCCTATATCTCCACAGTACTGAGCATGGTGCTTTACACATAGGAGGAATCTAATGAACGTTGGACATTATTTTTCCGCTCTCCCAAATTTGCTTATCCTGATTACCTATTATCTCCTTAAACTCTCCATAAACTGCAAAGTCTTTTCATGAGGAAGTAAATGTCATATACTCTCAGAGTTACTTGTACTAATCTTTATGTCTACTATCTCAGACTCTTTGGACAAAGCTCACTAAAATACATCATAGAAAAAAATACCAAATTGATCAGACAAAAAAAAAGGAATGAAAAATATAAGGTATAGTGCTTTCTCTTCTCTTCTCTAGGTTTATAATTTAAAAGTAATTTAATGACAGAGAGGCACATGACTAGGACAGCAAGGATTCTAAAGAAATATAGGTATGCCATAATGAGTGTAAGACTGTTAAAACAATAACAAAAGCACTGTTTCACCAATGGCCATACCTAATAGGCAGGCCTTAGTCACTTTTATTTGCACCAAGAATGGTCTATGAGTTTCTGGTCATCAAATAAAATTGCCAAAATGATTATTTTGAAGTTAATCTAAATCTCTGTTTACTCTAGACTGCTAAGTAATGTAGAGAAACTCAAGAGTTCAAAGAACTTTTAGTAAAGACAATTAAAGACACAGAAATAAACCTTTGCTCAACAGTGCGACTGTAAAGCTTGATGAGCTCCTCTGGAGAGGAAGGGTAGAAAGGTGATGAGCTTTTGTCTTCAAGTTCATCAAGGGCTGTTATTAGCAGTGTAGTAATCATTTGCTATCCATGCCCGCAGTGGACAAAACAGGAACAAATAAATTACATCGGGCAAGATTTCAATTAGACATAAGGAAGAACCTCCAGCTGATTAATTACTGGAATGAACTACTTGAGGGAGACTGTGAGTCTCTGTCTCTGGAGCACTTCAAGGAGACAATAAACAACCATCTCAGCAGGCTTTGGAAATCACCTACCTCTACAGGCACCATGACCTCTAGCGGTCCCTTCAACTGCTTGATTTGAGGACTCAGTGTTTACTGGCTTCTCCCTGGTCACAGAAATATACTGAAACTGGTGAAAGGCTGAGGCCCAATCAGGCTGAAGAAAAGAGGGATTAAAGGTAGAATTAACTAGTGAACAGACATCAGAAGTGCTTTTGTAACCAGGCTGAGTCCAAATTCCGTGGAGGTCTGCCCCCTGGAGGGGGTTTGCTGTTGACAATGAATAGCCCCAGGGAAAATGCTAAGTTTGCAGTTTGGGGTGGAGAGTCTGATGAGAAATAAAAGGGACTGAAGGAGAAGGGGAAATCAGTTGTCATGATGTAGGAATAGAGGAATCAGGGGCAGAAAATGTAGCCACCAAGATTGAGAGTTTGGAAATCAGACGCCAGAAGTTTTTGAGCAGCCGGGATATAGACTTTCGGATTGAGCATTTTTGGAATCTTTAGTAACTTTGGGACCAGCAACTTTGGAGGCTTTGCAAGTAGCCGAGCGATGGAAACTGCTCCCAGTTTTGCCTTTACTGCAGCTGAAGGAAGAAGGCAGAGGCCTGAAGCAGGCGCCTTCCTAAAATGCGTGAGTGCAGTCTGTTGGGCCATCTGGTCGCTGTAATTACTGTTTGCAGTGTTGTTGGCCTGGTGCTGTGCTGGGGCACCATGGCAGTTCCGGGAGCATCTCCAGTTGTGTTCTATGTCGTCCTCCTAAGTTGGAACCTGGCCTACAGTCTGACTGTTGGGCGTCTGCAGAAGAAGGAAGACGCCATTTTGGAAACGTGGCCTATTGTTTGGAAGAGGAGCTCCACATCAGCAGTGGCGGGAAGACACCACCTTTGTTACTTTTCTGGTACTTAAAGGACTGGACATTGCTTTAAGTAAGGTAAACGGCCATATGTTGACTTCAATAATACTTTGCTTCTCCCTGTTTGTTAAATAAATCCCATTGTTTTTGTTCCCTAAGCCTGAGTAGTCTTGCAAATATACACACAGGTGCAGAACCAATATAGTGACCAGTAAGCAATTGGGACTCTGCCTTTGGCAATTTTAAAACCCCTTTTGCCTGGTATCACTTTCTCCAATACATATTCTGGTGCTGCAAGAACAAAAGAAAAATGCATAAACTACTTTCCCAGTGGGAGGCTGAATGGTTAGAAAGGAAATAAAGTTTCTTCTGGTGACGTCGGCAGACCAATGAGTGCTGTACCACTATAAAGATGACTGTGTTCTTCAAGTAAGTTTTACACCTGTCTTCCTCTAGCCTGAGCTTGAAATTCCTCCCCATGTCTGACCATCCAAGTCCTAACCTCCTTCAAAATCCCAGGTCAGCTATCACTCTCTCCATGAAGATACATCAAGTCTCCCAAGATACATACAAGTCTCCTTCCCCAAACCACTGCCTTTGTGTCTATTACTGCACTCATCCAAAATCTGTGATCCCTACTTGTTTCAGCTCCATGCAGCTACAGCAAAAGAAGAGAGGCTATCCAGTACAGGAGGAAAAATTTTGGCCCTCTTAGTCCTGGGCCTTCTTCCCAGAAGCACACAGCTCCTGCAGCTCTTCTCTGTCTTTGATGCTGGCTCCCAGGACACATCCCTGGGACATCCTTGAACCCTCGTAAAACCTCTTCACTCAACCCAGCCATGGAGTGTAAATCAGTCCCTCCAACCCTTCACTTAATGTACCAGTAATCTCTAAGCTCCATTCTATTTCAAGATCGTTTTATCACTGTGGGCTTTTGTAAGCCCATCAATGGGATCCATTTTTGAAAGCCATTATAATAAAAATATTCTTATGGTTTGTGTTTGACTCCTTAATTTTAATTTCCTTCTGAGGTGGTAAATGGATGTTTCATTTTATGTTCATTTCTGAAGAACCTACCAGATGTCCATCCTGCCACTTATCACTCAACGAAGGCCTTTAGTCCCCTTCTTATCATAAAGAGACTCATTCAAAGGACAACAGCAAGTCCAGCCTAGCATCAGGAGGCATCCTGGAAGATGTTCATAGTGGCCAGCAGTCAGCTAAATAGGTCTTCTCACTCTCTCTACAGGATGGATTTTAAATGAAAGCCTGTGAGTCTGGAGAAGAAATATCTCACCCTCATTCCATATTCAACCCCTACATCTTCTCCCTGAATTCAACAGCTATGATGCCAAAGAGTAATATGCAGAGCTAAAGACATGCACAGATATGTCCATTTGCTAAACATTTATATAGTTCGCAGGACATGAACAGCATCTTCCCACCATCTTTAGAAAGTTGTGGGAGTCTCGAGAAAAGTTAAGCAGAGCTGTATCAATAAACAATTAAAGCGAGGGAGTCAAAGCATAGTTTTCGAATACTTACCACATCCCTTGCATCAGTGGGTGGCAGTCAGAAAGCCTGAAATTTTCACTTAGCATCTATTTGCTGCAGGGTATAGGCTAGTTGGAGAATGCGAGGATGTATAAAATATGTTTGCCTGTTGGACAGTAAGAGTGAAAAATATTTGTCTAATCTAGGTTTTGGAATTGCTACTGGGGCTTTGTCTATGTAATGCCTGAAAATAAGGAATGAAAAGGTAAAATTCTGGTTGAGAAATGATGCCCTGAAAACCAGTTACAGATGAAGCAATGAGTGAAGTTATTGTGCAATAATGGATGAGAAGAACAGGATTTCAGTTTTCTTAGAGGGCTTTGATAGTTGCTCTGGTATAGATCTGAGCTGCGTTTCTAAATGAAGCTGGAAGCCCGATGATGGGGTGTTTGGTCTTGCAGGCACCATGGAATTCACAGGCTCTCTGCAGTGGGAATAAGGTGGGGCAAGTTGTGACTCAGCAGGCAATGGGCTGTATCCCACTTAGCCTCTCTCCATAGGACCAGAGGTCAGCAGCAGCAAAACTAATAAGGTTGCCAATTTGCCACCACCCATCAGAACTGGTTTTTGAATTGAGCTGGCAATTAGAAGATTCTCTTTGTCAGGCTAGGGAATGAGAAGAGACTATGTTATTCCATTCTCCCTAAATCCTAGCCCCCCCATAAATTTTTATCCAATAACATAAAACTGTGGGAATATGTATTATTATTCTCATTTTTACATAGAGAACCGGGTTAAATCTGAGGAAGGTTAAGAAAAGTCACCTATGGGCCCATTTAACTTCCTTTTCCTTTTAAAAACCATTTTTCTTAATAAAGAAAATGGAAGGATAGGAGCGAGGAGCGAGTAGAGTCATCCCCCTTTCACTGTCATCAGTTTACATAAAACCAACTGCCCCATGCAGTCAGCTTATCCTTTGCTTCCACTTACTGCTCCAAATTGTTTAAGTTACCTTATTGTCTCTACATTTGAAAAGGAGAGGAAATATTGAAACTATTTTTTACGTGTCTACCTTGTGCTAAATACTTTTCCTATTTTATTTACCCCTATGAAATAAATGGTCTCATTAAATAAGACACTGATAACACACACAGAGGCTAACCAACTTGTACAAGCTCAACTTATAAAATGATTGATATTGAACATTCTTAATCATCTAATCATCTTCTTGCAATACTGCTCAGTATACACTTTTTCCTTATTAGCTTATTTTTCATCCATTCCCAAATACTTATTGAATACCTCTGATATTTATTCAATTCAAGACACTGTTCTGAGTATTTGGGAAACACTGGTAATGTAGAAAAGATTCTTGCCTTTGTGAAACAAATTCTAATGATGGTAATCAAACAGTAAACAATAAACCTACGTACAAAAATGAGCAAATGGGTTTTCTTTTATCTTGTGAATATATGATGCAAAGTAAGCTTTCAATTTCAGGCTTACTTGCTCTGGTTCTGGGTAAAATGGAGTAAACACATGCCAACTTTTCTTTCCCACTGAACACAACTATAAAGTCTAGATAGAATATAAGTAATAGCTCTTTTTTAGTCTCTGAAAATCAAATATCAATGGGAGATTAAGAACACCAGAATTCAAAGACCACCACCATACTAGTAGCTTTAAACAAGGCTCAGCATCAGATAATATTCCAAATATTCAGAATACAATCCAAAGTTACTCTACATACACAAAACCAGGAAAATCTCAAACTGTATAAGCAAGGACTATCAACAGAAGCCCACAATGTGACGACATGGAAGTAGGAATTATCTGACAAAGATTTAAAGCAGCAAAGCGAGACTCAAATAAAAACATTCAAACAATCACGTGTAGTCTTGGAAAAAAGTTAAAATACAGAGAAAAAAAAATTTTAATTAAAAATAACTTAACAGTCAAAAAAAAAATTATGCACCAAATAGACTCAGATATCAGAATGTTAATGGCAAACGAAAAAGTCAGTGACTTAGAGGTAATGAGTAGTTGGGTGGGACTTTTTCTTTGGAGCTCCTAGAACATTCCAGATTCATGAGGCAAATGCAAATGTCTTCCTCAGAGCTTCAAGTTCTGATGATGACCTTAGCTGTAGGAATAACAGCTATTCCGGCAGGTATTATTTTTCAGTATTCTTTATGTCATTTCAACCCTCCAATTTCCTACATTACATTTACTCTATTGACTAAAACGTCAATGTTGGAAATGTAAAAAGACAGAACCACTTTGAAAAATGGTTTAGCCATTATCTTACAAAGTGAGATGCTAGCCATGACCCAACAACCCTACTCTTGGATACTAACCCAGGAGAAATGAAAACATGTGTTCACTGAAGGACCTGAATAAAAAATGTTTAGTCTTTTTATTCTTTAATAAAACTGGAAATAACTCAAATGTTCATCGACAGAAAACAACAAATGCTAGCACATTCATAGAAGAGAATGTTATTTAGCTTAAAAAAGGAACAAATTACATATTAACATAATATGGATGAATCTCAAAACGTTAGGTTGAGCGAAGGAGGCCAGACACAAAATAATACATATTGTAGGAAGCATTTATATGAAGTTCTAAAACAATAAAAATTAATCTAGGGCAAAAGAAATCAGAGTGGTTACCTTTGTGGGTGGGAGGGAGGGAAGGGATTGGCTAGAAAGGGGTATGAGGCAAAATTTGGTGAAGAAAATATTCCATCCTTTGATAAGAGTATGGGTTACATCCATGAAGGCATTTGTCAAAACTCACTGAACACACGCCTATTTATGTGAAAAACCTAATTAAAACCAAGAATATCAGGTATTTCATCTGTAGAGGCTATTTTAGAGTGTCGGGTTAAGTCAATCTTCTCAATCAACTTTGAAATATCTTTCCATCAAATGTAGGGCATATGTTTTCTAACTTCATTTTTTTTTTAAAGATTTATTTTTTATTTATACATACAAGCTGGGGTACAAGCCAGAGGTGTGGGGCGGCGAGAGGGTTCACCGGAGACAGAGCGGGTAGCAGAACAGGCAGATCAGAAATACACTGCTGAGGGGAGCAGCAGGTGAGACAGGAGAGGTCTGCCGCACCATGTGGGATTCTCCCTGGCTGGGTGTCGAACTCGCGTCGCCGCTGTTGACAGCTCCACAGCGCAGTGCTTAACTGCTGCGCCACCGGGGAGGCCCTTTCTAACTTCATTTTAATCCCTAAATTAATCTGGTTAACATGCCTCAAGGTTCCAGTGACCTTCATACCTTCAAACAGTTCTCAGACATAGCTTCTCTAGGTGCTCACTTTACATTCAGAATATGTTACATGCAAATATTTCTCCATTTCAATGTCATTTGCTCTAGTAAATATTTACTGAAGATATCTGTGTGCAAGACCAAGTGCTAAGAAATATAAGGAATCCAAAACCGCATACACTCCTCCCTTCAAAATGCTTACCATACAGAGTGAGATAATGGGCTATCAACAATTAACATGCTGGCAGAAGAGAAGTGATGTTTTAAAGCCTAAACAACATATGAAACCTTAACAATACGTTTGAGAATGTCCTTGGTTGAAAACTATTCTAACTTATTAACATGACTTTTTTACTCTCATTCCCAGTCCATTTGATGTGCTGTTTTTATGCTCCTAGCAAACATAATTATCAGACACTGATGATTTCATTCTACCGAATCCTCATTCCCACAAGTCCTAATAATTTTAGCAAGTGATCTCCAAAGAACATGGACCTTAGTGGTTTAAACCTCACATGTTCAAGAGGTCCTCAGCTTCTTCAAGACAGCCAGTGTGATTTCCCCCTGAAGAGGCAGCAACTTCTTTCAAAAAAGAATCAGAGAGTCTAATTATCCTGAAAATTATCTAAGCAGAAATCAGTGTTCTTCAAATGAAAGAGCAGCCAGGACTTGCTTCTTTGCTAGGATGAGGCATCGTGTTTGCAACACAGTCTTAATAAAGCAAGTAGTCTCATGCGTTCTTGTTTCACTTCACATGAAAATGAAATTTCTGAGAGTGAATAATTCAGAATCTGGCTGTAGCATTGGCCTTTTCATTGTTGTTGTTTTAGACCAATGTCACAAATGATTAAGAAAGAAAAATAGAGGGACAGTGGGACCAAAGTTGGCACCATAAAGCTTAGGGCTTTGGAAATCTGGATTTACAAGCTTTTCCCTTCTTCTGAACAAAAGCTTGTCATGACTGATCACTCAGGGCTGCTGGGCCTCCCGTCTGGAGAACAAAACAGTGTGGTTAAGATGCTGTCACTGGGGTTTTGTAAGGATTTTTTTCCTTCCTCCTTTGTGACCTAAAGGTAGGTAATTTTCAGTTCCTATTTAGCATCGATAAGATGGATATTGTTTCCATCCTTACATCCCAAAAGCAAAATCTCCAAAGCACCAACTAGATTTCTAAAAATGGGCCTTTATATCCCTCAACCCAAGCCTGTCTCTCAGAAAGTAGGTGGGAATGTGATTCTCTCCATCCTGTTGTCCCTCCCCCACCCATCACTGTTGATGGATAGGAAATGTCAGCTTGTCAAGTCTTATTGGGTGCTACCTGATTTAAGTCCACACTGAGGCAGTAAAATCTGTTTGCAGTCCTCTCTTTTAATGAGTCCCAGCAAACAGGAGGAAAGCTGATCTATTCAGCAAGATACTTCTTCTGATAGGGTGGAGAAAACATATAGTTCATGACAGAGGCCTGAAGATAGAGGAAATTTTTAAACAAAGAATAGTTCTTTCTTTATAGAAACTGGAGAGAAATAGCTCCCCTAGAGATTTTTGGGATTCTAAGAAATATTATTTTTCTATGCTTCTGAGTTAAAGTTAACCTAGACACCAAGCTCTTTGAAAAGAACTTATCTTCTCTGTAAAATGTCCCCATTCTACAGAGTCCTGCTGAGTCCTAAGTATTCTGTGGGGTTCTGCATTTTGATGAATAATATTGATGGGGACTCTTAATCTCAAGTCCAAGGAGAAACACTGGGTGCATAGCCAGCCTTCCGCACCCCCCCAAGAAGGGTAAGAAGACAGAGATCAAATATTCTGAGAATGTATTTTATGACACAAGGCACCAAGTTCTTTAGAGGATCAAAGTAAAGAGTTTTGCCAAGAGATTTCAGAATTCTAAGAACTGCTTCTATGCAATATAACCACATTATTAAGTGCAGATTAAGGGCTAAGTTCCTGAACACAGTGGGTCCAACTTTTCAATGAATATTCTCACTCACAGGGCCCAGCCGTTGCTGGGGTCCTATGGGCGCAATGGTGCTAAATGTTGATGGGTGATGAACAGGACAATGACACTCACTAACAAGACTAAGCCAATTTTTTTGTAATGACCTGACAGGGTGGACCATTCTGCAGACAAGTATTATGTGTATATTTATTCACTTATTTCTCTGAAGGCTCTCTCAGTTAACCCCCATGCCACACTCACTGCTCCTAGAATAAAAGAGATGTGGCAGAAAGTGAATTCCAGCAGTCTGCTAACACCCTTCAAGTTCAAATTATTTTCTCATTAGACTGAGAAACACTTTTTCTTTCTGGTTGGACTTAATAAATAAAATAATAACTACCAAAGGTCTTAATAATATCAGGCTTTTGAGAACTAGGCTTGCATAGGAGGATCAAGAATTGTCTTCATTCTTTACCCTCTAAGACAAGGAACAAGGAATAAATACTTAGTAAATGTTTTGAATAACTGAATGCATAGTTGTAAAATGAATGAATATATGTGAGGAGTAATTAATAAATGACTCCTTAATGAATGGCTCTTTCTCTGATTTTTAGAAGTTACTGACTGTGCAGTTAAGAATCACATTTTAAGAAATATGGGGCTTATGCTCTGAAAAATTTATCTCAGAAAACCTGAGCTTGGAACTTTCAAATGAGCAAGGCAATGGCACACCAGCAGCTCACTGCAAAATATGAGCCCAGTGACAAAGCTGAACAAACTGTTCATCATGACGTCATAAGAGCCATGCTTTTTTTAAGCCATCATATTTTTTCAAGTCAATTTCCACAGAAGTGGAACCAGAAGATTTGTGGAAGCAGAAGAATTTGAAGGAGGTGTGTTCCTTTCAGTGTTTGCTGACTTCCCCACCATCTATTCCCAAACCATTATCCTGTCCACTATTATCGAGTCCAAAATAAGTCAGTAACCACAAAATCCATTGTGCAGGATTGAAAAACAAGACAAAACCACACAGGGATGGATGCATGCTTGGTGACCTCTTCTTTCACCAGATGAAAACTCCTAGGGGGTAAGACTGTATCTAAGTCACCTCTATGTCTCCAGCAAAGCTAACACTAGGCTTTGAATGAAACAACCTCTTGATAAACACCCACCAATTAAATGCAGAAGTGTGAGTAGGAAGAGGCAACAGGCAATAAATAAACACTGTGCAAATTTATAGACAGGAGAGCATAACGTGGAGAATGAAGTTAGCTTAGACTTCATGGAGGACGTGGAATAAGTAATGCATGGAAATCAACAGCTGTGCTGAAACTCAGGGCCAATGGTAATGTATGCACCCAATCTGAGAGTACCCTCAGTTCTAGGGCCCACGGCTGCCTCACAGAGACATCTCACCCAAGTGGGGTTGGGTTTCTAGCCCTGTGGGAGGAACCATGGCTCACTGGGTCATGCGCTGCATTGTCACAGTGGATGCGCCGCGTCCCAACCATGAGAATTTTCTGCTTTGGAAGACAAGGCAGGAGAAGCACACTTTAAAAGAGATCAGGGCTGAAGTCTTCAAGAAGGGCAAAAGACAAGCATGAGATGAAGGCAAAAAAAAGGCAGCGAGAAGAAAATGTTTTCAATGAAGGAAAAATCTTATTTTTGACGCTTTCAGTTGAAGGGTTCATTGTCCTCTGGGAATGTCCTTTGATATTCTTCAGGAGAACACAAAAAAAGGGGGGACTCAGAATTACCAAGTATCCCCAGGACAGGTATCTGTCTACACCTGATGGCATTAGCTCTTCAATCATTGCTCCTTAAGACTGAGAAACCTTCCTGTTTGTCTCGCCATGTGCTGTGCCTTTCCTGACATGACTAAATGCAAGGGATTTGGTTCTTTGTTCATAAGAACCACAGAGAATGACAGACAAGGAAATGAGAAGTAGAAATTTCTATTTAATAAGTGTGTTACGCACCAAATATCAGTATGTGTTTATGTGCATATCTGCATGTATGTGGGTAGGTTTATTCAATCATCCTAGAAGCCCTTAAAATCATAAATTACTATCTCATTTTTATAATTGGTAAATCTGAGGTATAATAGCTTTATACCCATTAAGTAGCTTGTCAGTGAGATAGCCAGACCTACCAAGATTCCTAACCAGGCCTGGCTGATTGTAAAACAAACTGCAGTTAAAAAAACTAGCAGATTATGGTATTTCCTGGTAAATGAAATACTTTCATTTGAAATAAAAGCAAGACAGCATAGAACAATGAGAAGATCCTAGGAATTAGACTCAGAAAACCCAGCTTGGAATTCTATCTCCATCACCAACTCTTGTGCAAATTCCTCTCACTTAGTCTGCTTCCCCCTCAGTAAAATGGCATAACAACAACTGCCCAGCAATATGGCACTAGAAAGCAAATATGGAACCTTGGTGAATGTGCCTCGCTCCACTGCTGGCACAATAGGTCTCCTGGCTCAGAATCGGCACCCAGTAGGCACTTAGTAAACATTTGTTGAATGGAAATGAAGAAGTGAGAAAACCCACAAGAACCATCTCCTTTTTTCAAAACCATGACAGATGGCCAACTTATTCCTAAGGATTTCCAATCCATCCACCACCCTCAGGAACCACTCTACTTCTGCCTGCACTGTCATAAATCAAAAGCAAAAAATACAAACGCACTGGAGGTGGAGGTGAGAGCACAGCCGGGGGTGGGCGGGACACCCAGAGTGGAAACCAGACTCATTCCTCCCCACAAATCACAATCATTTTCTCTTCTTCCCCACCATGGTTCCCCCCAGGGCCACAGCTGCCCTTAGGGGCAGAAACGGACAAATCCCAGAGAGCGCACAGGGGCTGAGGTCAGACACAGGAACAGCCCTCACCAGAAAGAACACCCCTGGGGCACTTCTGCCCATT
>PVIJ01005101.1:50201-108256 GCA_004024925.1 Scalopus aquaticus
CTCTCTCTCTCTCTCTCTCTCTCTCTCTCTCTCTCTCTCTCTCTCTCTCTCACACACACACACACACAGACACACAGACACACACACACACCCCTCACAAGCCATCCACACAAACCACAGAAACACACATATACACACACACAAACTACACACAAACCTACACATACCCTCCACACCATTCATCCAAACCACATACACACACATAACTCCACACCCAAACCACATATATACACCATATACAGACTACATATACACCATCCACACAAACCACATGTATATAAACCCCACACACCACCCATAAAACCACACGCACACAAACCACATGTACGTAAATCTCTCTCTCTCCCCCTCTCGTTCTCCCCCACCCCTCCGACCTCATTCCACCGGGAATTCAGCTGCAGCAGCAGCAGCAACAGCCCCAACACAAGTCACCAGAGAGCAAGGAAGAAGCACAGCAGGGGGAGGTGGGCTGGGCTCTGCTGCCTGCACATCACACACATTGCTTGTCCCTCTTTTAAGGTGAGGAGGTGAAGTCTCTCAGGCTGATCACTCAAGCTCAGCTAAGTATTTTAAGACACACCTGTGCCTGCGTAGGAGGCAGACCCGCACAGACAGCAACAGCTGGACCTGGATGGACGCAGCTGCACAGAGCAATGGGAGGGGTGAGGGGAAGGAGCGGAGGCTGGCTCCTCCCCAAAGTGTAAATTGCTTGCTTTGCCTGGAAACATTTTGGGAGGCCTGGGGAGCTTCTCCAGGAATGTCCTGTGGGAGTGGAGATGACAAAACTGTAAATAAGAGAAACTATCAGGTCACCCTCTGTCTGGAATGTCCTTCGCCAATCACGTGATGTCCCTGGAAAGTAGACTGGCCCATGAGGTTCAGCTTGGCAGAGGGGAGAAAGTTAACGCCCCACTGGGGGGTGGTTGATTGTGTGGCTCTGGTGTGTTTAATTTAAAAAGGGGTACAAGCTCTGGCTCCCTTTATGCCATAGGTAGGAACTCTGAGGAGAACACTCATGGCAGCGAACCCCTCTCTCCAACTCTGTCGCATGAACAGGACCACAGATGCCCTTCCTGACCAAGCTCCCAACTCTAAACTACGCAAAAGCGCGGGCCTGATACTGGGCTCAAACTGTCCACCAAGTCCGGTTGTTGGTTAAGGGCACCCTCCACCCCTCTGCTCTCACACAAATCCTCCCGCAGCTCCTCCACACTGGAATTGCTTGTGCCCACTTTGCCCATCATCACCGCCCCCTTCCATTGCCAGGAGCCAGGAGCTGATTTATACCCACCATCTGATAATGAGACGGCCACTCCTACATACAACCCAATGCTCCTGTCAACAAGTCACTCCCTTGCTTTTTTGTGAATCCTAATGCACCAGCATCATTCCTTTAAAAAAAAAAGTGTCAATTCTCCAAAAAATGTCAGCAAATACTTGCATCTGCATGGTGCTGCAGCCCAGAGAGGTCTTTCCCAACAACCCAAGTGACCGTGATGCTCTGCTCCCCACCATTCAACAGAGGATGTGACCCAGGGCCCAAGCAGGAGACTACCACAGCGCCATGCAGGGGCCAGCAGAGCCAGGCCAGCATTCCTGTTCATGGTGTGAACAGCTTTATTCTAAGCATAAAAATCTGTGACAAGCGCCAAACAGTTATCAAATCCTCATAGCTACTTTGGGAGTCTTTTTGTTGCATCTGTCCCCAAATGCAAACTTGTCCCTTTTGCAATGCAGCTGTTTTAGGGCCACAGGGTCAGAGGTGATTCTTTTGTTATTTCAGAGAAATGGAAGGCCACTGGCGAGGGTGACGACTGTCACACAGGGATGCTCCTGTCCATTAAGATTTAGAGCTTCTACCTGCAAGTACCCACCATGGTTCATCTCAATACTGCATCGAAGGTAAAAGCCTTTCAGTTCAACTCCCCTGCACACCAGTAAGCCCAATCACTGGCTCCAATGTGAAGTTGAAAAAGAGCCCACCCCGCAGAAGGGAAACCTTACTGAGAGTTCCAGGAGAGGGTGAATCAAGACAAAAAGAGAAGCCTGAGTCTCAATCCCTGGGAATAATGGGGAATAGGAAGTCTCAGGTTAGCCTGTTTGTGTCTAACTGAAAAAAATAATTTCTGTTATGGTTAATTCCCTGGCTTATGTCACTTCCCAGGTAGGTACCTGTGACCTAGATCTGTCACTGGGTGACTGGTTCCTGGGTTCTGGCACATTCACCTAAGCAGTCTTTCCTCTCATACATCCCCAATAAAAATGGCACGCCCTTTCCAGTCGTGTGGATTGTCTACACCAGTGAGGGGAGTGAGGGACATCACACACCTGAGAAGTCAAGTGGACTAGCACCAAAAGGTGTTTAAGGTAAGCCTACAATTCAGCGGTAGAACTGTTTCCTTGGGAACGTTCACCAGCTGTACATTAAGCTAAGGATCACGCTGCCATAAGCAAGCAAGCTGTTAAAGAAACATGAACTGAAGTCCTCGCTTTCCTTCCCCCCACCAGCAGATTTCTGAAGGGCTGCGGAAGGCTAAGCTGAGCCCTGTACGGACTGATACGGTAACGGTCCTGATGGGTGGAGATGTTCTGTGTGTTGACGCTACGGCGTCGCTGAGATCCAGTGACTGAAATTAGCAGTTAAAAAGCCAGCACTTGTTTAGAAGACACTAATACACAGACATGTGAAAGGCAAGGACAGATTAAAAACCTGTCTAAATCAAAATTAGCAGGGGCCTCTGTTAATAGGCCTCTGAAAAAGTTGTACAAATACAGGCACCAAATTTGACGCAATTTGAGATGATGGTGTCCACCCTTAGTTCTGGAGCCTTCTTCAAGGTTCAGCAAGAGCCATGCAGGACTCTTGCCCTGCAGAGTGGCCATTCCCTCCCTGCAGATGGATGGCTACCGGTGGTCTCTGGACCGGGTCCCCCTCACTCTGTGTACCAGTCACCCTAACTTTGCCAATAGGTTTGCTACCTTCCCCTTTTCCTGACAATTATAATGTGGACACCCCTGCCTACCAATAAATTCTTTTTGTGTTTCTTTGTAATAAACTCAAGTTCCAAGTGAAACCTTCCTGCCTTTGTGGAGAAGTTAGCTCTATAGATGTAAGTATCTCTTATCCAGAGCTTACAGATATCTTATACAGGATGTGAGGATGTAACAGAAGTCCTCAATCTCACTGCAATTCTATCATTGTTCTTCAAAGACTTTCCATCCCCTGAAGTTTATTTAGGTAAACTACTAGACAAACAAATGTGTACTCACAGTAGGGCTCTCAGAAGTTCCACATAGGGAGAACCTGGGGTGGGAGTGGGAGCGCCATCTGGCTACCAGGAACAGAATGAACAACTTGTCTTCAAGTTGTTCTTGCAAAGCAAGTGCCCAATTTTTACTGACTTGTGCCTTTAACAAATATTGTCTACCATGCGAGACTAAGTGCTTCATGATAAACAAGTTAGACATGGGCTTTGGACTTTGGACACGCCAGTGTAAAGGGAGAGGGAGGTAATAAACAATAACCATAAAACTGAGACAATAAATAGGTAACTCACAACTGCACTATTCAGAGAATGGAAGTCCTGTAATGCAGGGTGACGAGGATAGGCAGGAAAGGTTTGCTCTAAGCAAGTAACAGTTAAACAGTGCTTTGAATGGCAAGAGTAGGCTGGATAAACAGGGAGCTGGCAGCATGTTCAAGAGTCCTGAGGCAGGAAGAAGTGTGGTCTACTGATGAAAAGAAAGGAAGACAATGTAGCTGGGACACAAGGCCCAGGAAAGAGGCAACACTTCAAGTGGGCAAAATATTGGATTCCTCAATGGAACAGGAGGCATGGGGGGGGGGGGAGAGGGAATTCTAAAATGACACTTCATTTTATTTTTCTGTTTAATTCATTCTGTTTGGTGTGTGGAGAAGGTAACAGTCTCTCACAGTAATCAAGGAAAAAGGATGAAGTCACCTTGGGTAGGGTGATTGGTAGAAAAGGAGAGTAGATCAACTTGCATGATGAAAAGGCAAGCTCCAGTGCTGTTGTCTGTTAAAATGTAAGAGTAGGAAAGTGGACATTTAAGGAAAACCAGAGCACCTGGTGAATTTAGTTGCCCATTTGCTGAGATGCGGGAGATTAGAGGGAGCAATTTGAATAGGAGACAAATTTCTCTTTTTGCCAAAGTTTTAGACCCCTTGCAGACATCATGAGGAAACATCTAGAAAATAATTACAGAATCTAATTTAGAGTCTAGGAATGGGTCTGAGTTTAACATGGACATTTGAGGAGCATTGCATGTAGAGAAGATATAAAACTGTGGACTGGGTGAAGTCATGTGTAAATTAAAACTAGTAATCATAATTGTTGTGCTGATGATGAGGAGGAGGAAGAGGAAGATGGACTCCAAGACAGCCTTCTGGATAATCAGCAAAGAGAGAGAAAAATGAAACTAGCAAAGGAGAGACAAACTAAGAAAAGTTTTTGAAGAAGCCGACACTTGCAGCCAATGCTACAGAGAAAACACAACAGTTGTCTGACAACTGTATCTGGCAATGTGATGGCCACTAGTGACTTTGGAAAGGGTCACAAGAGCCATTGCAGTAATGAATGGAACCCCACGTGGAAAGAAAAGCATGTAGAAAGTGATTAAAGATGATTCCTTTGAGAAAAGTTGCTTCCAAGGAGGACAGCGAAATGATGAGCCTGGAAGAAGCATAGATGTAGTCAAAGATTTTTTTTTCCTTTTCTTTTTAATAGAGGAGGTATTCAGACATGTTTAGTCTGGGGGAGGTGGTAGAGGGCGACATAGCTAAGGCCTTGAAAAAGCACAAAGGCTAGGGTCCAGAATAGACGCATCCAGTGTATCTGGATTTGAGCTCTTTTCCTTCTCAAGGATTTTGCTGTGTCAAGAGTTGGTGTCCAGTAGCCTGGGACATCACCCATCCTGGGGCTGAGGGAGTCGGCAGATCTGGTAGTACAAGAGGAGGAAGCTCCAAGCGGAAAAATTCCATTTTCTCAATGGAGTATGAGGCAGAATTACCATCAGAGTATTAGAGAGAGAGAGGGAGAGAGAGAGAGAGACAGGAAGAGGGAGAGAGAGGGGGAGAGGGAGGGAAGAAAAAGGCCTGAAGTGAGAAGAGTGAGTGTGAAGTTATTTTGGAGCAGGAGAAAGTTAGCATAGTAGAAAGTGCAGCAGGGGTGCTGGGTGGGTCGCAATTTGAGATCTGTGACTTTGTCATCGTGGTTGTGTTTCTCCGACCTGAAGAATAAACTGGCAGCATTCGAATGCTTCAAGGTTGGCATGAAGCTGCCTGTTTAGCAAGGGCTAGGAGTCAGGCACCACCTGGCACCACTGCAGATCCTCTCTCCAACCTCCCTCTTCCCATAATGGACACCGTGCCCCTGACCTCAGAAGCCCTTTTAGGGAAATCAAAGAGCAGATCAGAAATTTAGTCACCAGATTGTGTCACTTTAAATAAGGGCACAAAATGGAAGAGAGGAGAATACAGGGGACCATGGAGATGGATCACGGGTGAATTGGTGGTGGGCTGCCCAAGGGGAATACAAAATGTAAAAGACACAAATAACAATAAAAAAAATGGAAAAAAAAACAATAAAAAAAACAAAATATATTGAGTTTTACTTAAAAAAAATAAATAAATACAAGCAAGAAAAGGAAGAATGAGGGGACAGGACGTAGAAGGGGAAGATTGGAGGGGGGGGCAGTGTTGTATTTGATCAGTTCACACTTTTTACTTATCATAGTGTTATAACTGCAAGGGGGGTGGCTTTGTTTTAAACAACTGATTCTCAAGCTCATCCAGCCGCTAGAGGTTGCAGATTGTACATGAACATGAGCAAGGGACAGGACTTGAATGAGAATGGGGGAAAACAAGCAGATCTCTGGGTATTTCTGGATACCCAGAGATCTTTAGTCTTCTGCCTCCTTAGAGCTTGGATTTCTTAGGAAATGGGTGCCATTTTATGGGGGAACAGCATAGACATGGAACACAGATGACCAGGATATAGGTGTATTCCCTGTACATAGCAAGAAACGGTCACTGAGCAGGTATATGTGGAGTAATTTCCAGGGAAGGGGTCCCAAAGACTTGTGAGGAGAGGCACCCAGTTCCTGGGACTCCAAGGTCAGACAGCACCCAGATGATGGAGCCCAGACCCAGAGCAGCCTGGGAACGGGTCTGGGTGAAGGAGCAGGCCAGCTGCCCCACGCTACAATAGGGATTTAACAAGGGCGCCCCAGGCAATACGACCAGAACCAGGTTTCATGCATATTTTGAGAAAGCCCAGAGCTTTAATCACCTCCCTACTAAGATTTCGCTCATGAATTTCCACCTGTACTAATGAAACAGATCATTTCTTATTATACTATGTTCCTTGCTCGAGTTTCCTGCTGAAGTCATAACTCTGCCATTTCAGCTTTCCTCTTTTAAGCCAGTTCTTTGTCAACTGTACATTCTTTCTCCATTTCCAGTAATAACTAAGCTTCAAAGACTCATAATTTCCTGGAGTAAAAGAGGCCATTTTTTTTTCTTTTTATAATTTAAGGAACAGTTATTTAGCATTTACCCTAAGTCACACACTGTTTAATCACTTAAAATGATTAACTTATTTAGCACTGGTCACAATTCTGTAAGTTAGGAACAGCTATTATCCCCATTTTTATTCAGATGAGGAAACTGAGCCTCACAAAGACTAAACAATGTACAAGAGGTCACATGACCGTAAAGGGGCAGAGTGCAGATGTGAGCCAAGCAAACCAGCTCCAAGGCAGTTTCTTCACCCGATGGAGCACTTAACCAACTCCTTTCATTTGCAGAGGGCAGTAGGGAAGCAAGTGCTTTTTAGAAGAATAAGGTAGAGTGTGGGCTGGCGTGCGGACTCCTGATTTCCAGTCCATGCTGCAGCTACACTCCTGGGCATGGCACCGGACCGCAGCAGTGCCACGTTATGTGTCAGCAGTGGTTGCTCAAGCACTCTTCAACTGTTCTGTAGGTTTATGACTCACAGTGGCTCCTCTTTTGACCAGAGTGGTATAGCAAAGGCATCTGGCATTGTAAATATTTGTACTGCATCCTTGGGGCTATAGATTTGGGGGCTCCAGGTGCCAGCCCTCCCAGCCCTCTAAGCTAGGGACCATAACACGTCCCTTCACTTCTTTGAGTCCAGCTGGTGTTTGGGAGGGGCTTGCAAATTGTGAGAAGTCTGTCAATCCTGCCATTACAATAATGATGGTGATCAGCCCTAGTAAGAGAGCCTACTCTGCAGAGTTTGCGGAGTGGTAACAAGGATAGGGGTCCTTGTTTCTCAAGGTGAGAGGACCTGATGCTGAGATCACTGCCGGGGAGCAGCACAGCTGGGAGGTTATGGGTAAAAAGCCAGGAAACGCAATCCACATTCCTATTAGGAACACTGGGTAAGAAGCAAAATGTGATGCCATTAATCATGAAAAAACTGGGATGACAGGAATATACCTCCATGAGCTCCCCTGTCATAGGGTAGTTGACTGTAACCTAAACTTTTATAACCTAACCTTAGTGTAGCCTTGTGGGCAAACATCATGGAAAACTGAATGCATTTGGTACTTTCTTAACCCCTCTGTCACTGAAGATCCTCAAGGGGTGGAACCATTAAGGCCTTTGGTCTGTATTTACAAAGCCAGTGGTGAGGTCAGTGTGCAGGAAATAGTAGTTGAAGAATGAATGAATGAATGAATGAATGAATGAATGAATGAATGAATGTTCAACCTCTTGAACTGCAACCATTTGCATGCTTTCAGCAGCCCATGTGACCGGCTATCCTCTCAGAACTACATTTTAACCAGTCCTCTCAGGATTGGTGGTTGGGCAGGACTCATGCTGTAAGAGTCAGGGTAACTTTCAGGGAGAGTGGGAAGACCTATTTAAGGCTGACAATTTTTAGACCCAATTTTTGAGAAGCCCTCTTCCACAGTTCTCCAATATTTTATCCAACCACAAACGGGTACCCATAACTCCCTATGCATCAGAATGTTTTACTACACATATTTTTTAAAAAATGGAAACTAAATCAAATTTTTAAAAAAGCTCAAGACAGCATTTTGTCTGGTGGGTACTTTAATCCCCAAGGAGATACGCAGCTGCAGTTTTGGGCTTCAAAGACATCTTTAAGAAAGGGAGCATGGAGGAAATGTCCACGGAAGGAGATGCCAATTCTTCCCGTCTTTGTGCTTCACTGTGACCAAGGACACACAACTGCCGAGAAACAGCAGACAGTACTCAGTGAAAACTGGATGACTAGATAGAGGAGTAGACAGACGGCTGGCTGGCTGGCTAGATAGACAGAACACATTTTACTATTGTCACCATTACCAACAGTCATCTGTAAAATAGTATAACTCTGATCAGAAGTCCAAATAACCTATCTTTTTCTTACCCATTAACTCTCTCTGGACTTTTCTATGCACAAAAATATCATCTACTTTCAGTTCTTTATTCAATCACTCAAATGAAAACTCCCTCATCATCCAACATCCAAACTCTGTATGAAGGTAGGCATCTTCTTACACAAATCAAACATAAGACAATGATATTTTCATTCAGGGTATTGTATCTCCATCTGACTAAGAGATGAAGTCAGCGATGTAGTTAAAGCCTAAGACAGATGTTTAGCTTTTTTGCTGTCATTTATTTGGCACTAGCTACCCATGCTTCAGAGAAAGAAATGAAAACCTGCTAACAATAACCTGATATAAATGAGTCCCGGCATGTCATCCATCATTACTCTCTGTCCCCAATAATTCACTGCTGCCCCTACTGCAGCATCTGACTGTTCGGGTCATCTTTACCCAAGTCCAAACTCATCCACAGAGGCCTTTAGTCCTCCCATTTTTTGTGTAGTGCTCTCTCTGGCCTTGCTTTAAAATGACGATTCCCAAGGACGGACAGTTCTTGGGCTGGGCATAGCCTATTCATGGAGAGACAGACGTGAAGAGGAGGAGAAGGGGAGAGGAAGAGAGGAAGACTTCTGAGGGAGGCAGATTGGGGAAGATGAGAGAGAGGAAGATGCCAAACGAACTATTGGAGGATGAAGCCATGTGAAGGAAGTACAATAGACTATGTCGAAAACAGATGACTTGCTCGGTCCCGAACTTTCAGGAAAGAAATCGCTCAAGAGAGGGAGACTGGGTTTGGGGAAAGTAATACTCTAAGGCATGACAGGATTCATTTTGTTACGGAAGGGAAATAACCTACAAAAGAGAGAGAGAGACAGAAAGAAAGCAGGAGTAGGGTGGGCGAGACAAAGAGGAAGACATATGGGGAGGGGGGTGGGAGGAGAGAACACACGGCATGCAGTGGGGACATGGTTGGAAACATAAGAACCGCCCCCAGAAAGAAAATGCCAGCATCTCTGGGCAAAAGCTAAATTGTCAGCACATGTATCTTTGCTCTGAGAAACAGACACTTTATTTTTCTTTCGGGCTGATTCTCCAGTCCAACATCAGTGGCACACTGCGACAGAGATCATCTAACTCCTTCCTTGAGTAGCATACACAGCCCCGACCTCAGCATTCCTCAGAAATGTGCTATTCTACCATGCTTTGGACAAGTCAATATTGGGAGCCCACGGCAGGGAAGATTCAGGAGCAAGAGATAGCCCAGATTCTGTATGGATTGGTGTCACTAAAATACAAAGGAAGAGCTTTTTCCCTCTTGGGAAAAAAAAATGCCGAAGAGAAAAGGATTGGTAATGCTTACACTTTCTAAATATGGTTTATCATTTAACTGTCAGTTGTTAGTGTCAGTATGAGCAGGGGCAGTCTAAAAGGAAGCACAAAGAGAAATAACAAGAACAGAGACGTACACTCTCTGTGTATGGGGCACTTTGCATAAATTCTCATTGAATCAGCACAAAATCAACAGGATGCCTTTAGTGTTGATGCTGTTTTTAGAAAAGAAGAAGAAAGCTCAGAGGAGAGAAGTAACTTGGCCACAGCTGCTCAGCTAACAAGAACAGGTGCCGGGAGGCTGACAGAACCTCTGGCTTCTGATCCATCAAGTGCCCAAATTTTGTCTTCCCAACAATACCAGGTCCCCTTCCACAGACCTTTTTCTACACTTGGTAATAGGTAGGGGAGGAATGGTTGAATTATTCTTTCCTGTTAGTTCTTTCCCCATGCTGTTTATAAAAAATAGTGAAATGATCAAAATTTAGGCAACTGACCAGAGTAATTCAAAAGCTAATCAATCAGTTGCTGACGAACGGCAGCTCGGGCAGAAAAGAGGAAAGAAAAGATATGCATGTGCCATGAACACCGGCCCTGTTCAGCACACAGGAGGCTGCTGGTCCCATTTCCTTTCTTACAAGTCGTTTCAAATTTCTTCCAATCACCTGCTCCTCCAGAGCTGACCACCACCACCTTCCCGTGCCCACCAGGCCTGGGGGCTTTGCTGAATTCTCTGTCCTTCTGCGTTTCCCACTTTACCGAGTGTTCAAGGCTCAGTTGAAGCCTCTCTCTATTCTTCTCTATGACTCTTCTCCGGAAAACGGATCTCGTCCCAGCTGGTCACTGATGAGCCTCCAGCCTGTGGCTCCACACTCCAGTCTGCAGAGCTGCAGGCCCCGAGAGACATCCTCGCGGACGTGCAGCCCTCGGCTCAGATTTTAACGCCTCTTTTGTGCAAAACTAGTGCCCACTTCAGCTTCTCAGTTTCCACTGATCCATTATCAGCCTTTCAACCCTAAAGCATGAAAGCCAGCTGGCACGATTTTACCTCCTCTTTTACCACATGTGGGTTATTACCAGATCCTAAAGAAGCATCATCAAAATTCTCGCAGTCCCCGAGACCCCCAAAATTCAGGCCTTTGTCACCTGGCCTTTGGAGTACGTCTGACTGACCCTCCCACCTTGTGTCACTCGTCCCTATTCTCTCAAACAGGTCCAAGAGTTCTCTTCTTAAATTCCCTGTTGCACCAACTCGGCCTACAGCTAGCTCTCAGGAGACACCTAAATGATGTGAATCTAGTTTTCAGGGCTATCCAGGAGATGCTGGTCAGCAGTGACAGTGGGGCAGCCAAGTCAGAGCTTCAGCAATGAAGCAGGTTGCTTCTAAGGTTCTAAGGCAGAGAGTTACATCGGCGCGATCTGTTGCAGCTCCGTCACAGAAACGTAACATACAACAACTAAAAGATGACGCAATCTCACCTTTTATCAACATGTGCTCTGTAACACACCATGGGGGGGTTGGTCATGAGATTTGGACAGATTAAATCATTTCTTTTTCTATGGTTACTAAGGCATTTTAAACTAATTTTCTAGGACTTATTCTGAGATCATGACAACAATTAACAGCCAATAGCTGACATACTTATTACATGCCAGGCATATGCTAAGCCTCTTCCATAGATTTTCTCACATAAACCTATTGTGAATTGCACTCGTCATGTAGGTTGCACTGGCTTTCATGGGTTGCTCGCTCTATTCTCTATGGTAGGCAAACAGAACATATTGAAAAAGCGAAGCCAAACCTATGAACAGTTATGTCATATATGAGCAAAGAAGGCAAAAGAAACACAGCCAGTGAGCCATCCTATACCCCTCCCCCAGACGTCAATCCTTCATGGGACTGACATAGCGATTAATGTGCTAATAAATCACAGCCGTCAAACTGCACCTCTGACTCAAAGTTTACCTTTCTTCATAATATAATTGATTGTATTTATTCTACCCTATTAAAAAGTATAAAAAGAAATACACTTAATTTCAACCAGTAAAATATAAACCTTAACACTTCCTCTTATTAATGCTTTATTACCTCAGGTTCTTTTTCTGAAGAATTTATGTGGAAACTGCAGTGCTGAGCTGAAGTTCACCTGATGATCAAAGGTCATATTAAGCAAATTAATAATGCACACAAAATCTAAACTATACAGTAAAGCAACAGTAGTTTAAACAATATGGTATAATCAAAGAAGACATATGGATCAATGCAAAGAATCAAAGGTCACGAAATAAATCCACACATAAATCAATGCTTATTTCATGATATAGAAGGCACAATCATGCAATAGGGAAAGAAGGGTCTCCAACAAATGGTACTGGGAAGACTGGAAAATGACATGTATAAATACAAGCTGGGTCACTCTCTAACTCCATGTCCAAAAATAAACTCAGTGGAATAAAGACTTAGACAGGAGGCCTGCAACAATAAAATATACCTCATAACATCAGCGATAAAGCTTTTGCACATTCAACCCCTGTGGGAAGGGAAATAAAAGCAAAAAAAAAAATCAGGATCACCTCAAATATAAAGCTTTTACTCAGCAAAAGATAATACATGTAGACTAAAGATACAAATCAATACATTATACAACTGACAAGGAGTTAATATTCAAGACATATTTTTAAAACATATTCAGCTTCACAGTAAAATTAAACAACCCAAAGAATAAATGGGCAGTAGATCTGAAAAGATAATTCACTAAAGGCCAGTAGATGGGCGGCAAAATGTTTACCAAGCTTTTAATAAGAGATTCAAGTCAAAGTCACAATAAGACATTATCCCATTGCTGTGAGAATGGAATATGTTAAAAAAGACCCCCAACCACAAGAGCTGGAGCAGATCAGAGGATGGTGGAACCATAATACACTGTGAGTGGTAATGGAAACTGGTGTAACCGTTTTGGAAAGTGATCTGGATTTGCCTAAAAAACTAAAAATGGAAATACCATATGACCCAGCAATCCCACTCTTGGACATCTATCTGAAGAACATGAAACCATTCACTCAAAATCATACTCTCTACAATGTTTATTGCAGCATTATTAACAATAAGTAGGAACTGAAATAATCTAGTGCCCATGTTCCCAACTACAGCAAACTTGCTTTTCCAAAGAACAAGTCTGCCCACTGTGGACTACCGGCCCCTCACCCCAGTTTCTCATTATTAGTTTATAATTACATTGGGATGAACTGATAGCAACAGAACCCTCACAAGAACATTTGGTGTGAAGTGTTCATTCTATCATTCCCACGTGGAGCAATGCCACTTTCCCTTAGACCTCCCCACATTCTACATTTTTCAAAGTCCCGATCAGAAGATTTTGAAAAATTCCTCTTCCATGTTTCAAGGCTGCAACTTTGGAGTGCATAGACACCCTCACTGTAGCACATGAACTTCACTATTTGAAACAGTTATTCATATTCTGTCTTGCACTTCAACTTAACATTTTTGCGTGTACAGGCTTTGCTTCTACTAAACTCAAGTTCTAAACAGAATACGAACATGTCTTTTCATTCTTTGTCCTTCAGATCAAGTATCGCTATGTACACAAAGTAGGTATTGAAATATTTGTTGAAAATATAAAGAATCTAAAAATAGAACCTGAAACAAAGTCTTAAATAGATAATCCAAATGCCCAGAGGAAATCAACTCCATTGACAATTCAAAGCTTAATTTTACAATTAGCTTAAGTTAATTCACTCAGTTGGCAAATATTTAATGAGTACCTACTCTGGGCCAATTCAGGTCCTCAACATTAAATGCAATGTAGAGTGAAAGATAGAAGGCAGCCAACAAAAAGCTAATAGTCAAGTCAGAAGAAGACACACACATTAATCACATATGTGTATATGTTTGTGTGTGTGTGTCCTTTAACAGGGGCTGTAGGGAAAACGTAGATTTTGAAATTTTGTAGATTTGAAATTAATTCGCTACAGAACAAATAAGATTAGAAAATTGATTCAACAAAGAAAGTAAGGAAAGAATCAAAAGTGACCTGCAAATTTCTGACACATGCAACAGGAAAGACAACCATGCCATTCCCCAGGATGGAGAAAAGTAGTGGAAGGCAAAGTTTATGGGGCTGTATCATGAAAATGTAACCTCGGCATGTTGAATCATTCTATTAGTAGAACCTCATCTAATAAGAAAAGTTGACAAGCAGCAGCTTGAGGTGTATTTCTGACCTTTAGCCTGTTCATCTTCAGGTGGTGTTTCTTAAAAAGTTAAAGCTCTACCAGAAATTGGATCTGAGAAGAGGAAAGCAGAATTAAGGAATTCAGACAGCTCAGAATTGGGTAACTGGACTGTGAATAACCGCAGATTAGTATTCGCTGAGGCAGGAAGAATATAAAGTAAATCCTTTCGATCAAAGAAAATCAAATCTGGCCCATTTATTTTTCTTTATCAAGTCAATCAAAAACTTGGCTAAACCAAAAACTAAAACTAATCTGAAGGCAGACTGCACCTGGTGGTGCGGATATCACTGCAAAAGGCAAGATAAGAGATCCTTGCTCTTCTTTCACTTAGGCAGTTTGCCTGCAATGAGGCCAGCATTGTGTGCTCAAAACCCATGCAAGTCACCTCACTGACCCACTGATGAAAGTGACAGAAATTGCAATCTTGTAAAATCAAAGAATCAAAGAACTTTAGAATCAGAAATAATATACAAGATTCATCGTCTCCAAATTCTTTCTAAGCAAACATCTGTCTCAAGACATTGCTTTATTGATGAAAAAACCAAAGTTCAAATGGGTAAAATGGAACACAGCTCATCTGTTGCCAAGCTGGGGACAGAGCCAGGTCCTTCTGCCCCCCAGCAGAGGACCCCTTCTGTTACAGAGACTGCACTGTGGGATGGTGAAGAGAAGGCATCCCTGTAAAGGACATACCTTTGGGTAGGTGATGTGAGATCAGGCTGATAATATCCAGGGAGGGTGAATGCCATGCTAAGTTCCACTCTGACTAAAAGAAGTCCCCAAGAGGTTCCTAATCACATAAGTAAAATCATCTAAATGAGATGTGAAAAATATTAACTGAAAAGTAATGAGATCATTTTTGTGATATTCAAGATAAGAGACACAGTGCAGCTCGTTATAGGAATCTAGGCAGAAGCTAATGAGGACAGTGACTATGGCGGCAGGAATTACTGGAGTCAGCTGACAGGCTGTAGAGGAGTGAAGGGCACGGAGCAATCATTTCCAAGCACCGGTGCTGATTATACAGTCAAAGACCATGTGAACACACTCTGCACATAAAGCAAATGTTGAAAACTAGTTCAAAGCCAACATTTTATTGCCATTCTGAAAAATCACCTTTACCCGTGAAGGCTAGAATATTTAATTTTTTAAAAAGGATCATCGCTTTTTCACTCCACAAGCTCCAACTTTCATTTCCTATTGATTCACTCACATTTTCATTCAACAGAGAAGAATGTGAGTCTTCTGCACAGTGAGTCCTAGGGTGGCTACAAAAATGAATGAGACATCCCCAGCCTTACACACTCCCAGAGAGACTTCTCATGTGAACTGGTGGCACATCTAAGTGTTAGGAAACAGGTATGAATACAGGGCTCCAGGAGCAGGAAGAGAGGGATGACTAATTCTGCCTGGCATTGTTAGGGAAGGTTTCAAAGAAGAGGTGACACTTGAGTTCAATCTTACAGCACATCCATGTGTTCACCAGGGAAAATGGACAGAGGTGCACTGGGGAGAACATCCTATATGAGTGCATGGAGCATTAAGACAATGGCCAGTCAAGTCATTTGATGCTGCAGAATCAGCAGCAGTGGACATTGGGGCAAGGTAGGGAGCAGAAGAGGAGGCACATTGAGAAGACCAATAATGAGTGTTAGACACAGTTATTCAACCATCTTTTATGATTTGCTTAAGAATATGTATCTTGGGGCCTCCCTGGTGGCGCAGTGGTTAAGCGCTGTGCTGTGTAGCTGTTGGCAGCGGCAATGCAAGTTCAACGCCCGGCTGGGGAGATTCCCACATGGCGCTGCAGACCTCTCCTGCCTCGCCCGCTGCTCCCCTCAGCAGTGTATTTCCGTTGATCTGCCTGCTTTGCTCCCCGCTGTCTCTGGTGAACCCTCTCGCCGTCCCACGCCTCTGGCCTGTACCCCAGCTTGTTTGCATAAATGGATAAATCTTACAATATGTATCTTGGGCCTCCCTGGTGGCACAAGGGGTTAAGTCTCAGCACTATGAAGCTATTGGCAACCACTGCAGCATGAGTTTGATCCCCAGCGAGGGAGCTGACCCACACTGCACAGCAGACCTCTGCTGCCTCGCCCGCTGCTTCCCTCAGCAGTGTACTTCAGTAGGTCCTCCTGTTCTGCTCCCCACTATCTCTGGTGAATCCTTTCACACACACACACACACACACACACACACACACCACCGCACCTCTGGCCTACACCTCAGCTCTTGTATGCATAAAAATATCTTTATAAAAAAAGAATATGTATCTTGTCCAGCAGACAGAAAAAAGAGTCATCAAAGACTTGAGGGAAAAGATAGCTTTCTACTCTAGATATCTAATTCTCCATTATTTGCAGCCCCCTGAAAGCTTAGTTAATTCAGTCATACTGAAATCTTACTTAATTCAGTGACTCATGGGCTGAAAATTCCCTCTCATCCCCAACCTGGTTTGAGAGAGACTACTTCAGCCATCTTTAGGTCTTCAGTGACAATGTGTCCATCCAAAAATACGCAAATGCCCACGATGATGGGAGTCCAAGGTTTTTTTATCATCCAATGGAACTATCAGATGTCAGTTTTCTGGAAGATGCTGGGGCCTCTGACCCTGCTCAGAACCTGGTTCTTTCTCCTTTGCAAAGGAAAGTGGTAATGAGCAATGGGGTTCACTGCCTGGTGTGCACAGACGTCAATACCAGGAAGTTAGATTTGAAAGAGGAAAAAGTCTGTATTACAGGTCCATGAGCAAGGAGGCAAGCAGAAAAACTCAAACCTGCCTTCCCACCTTTGTAGGGAAAGGGGCTTATATTGGTTTGGGAAGTGGGGCTGAGAACAAAAGAGTTATATTTTGTTGGCTGAAGAGTGGGTTAGGGACAAAGAAATGTGGGCTTGGCTGAAATTCATTGACTAGTTATAGGGCAATCCATACAAGT
This sequence comes from Scalopus aquaticus, assembly GCA_004024925.1. NCBI lineage: Eukaryota > Metazoa > Chordata > Mammalia > Eulipotyphla > Talpidae > Scalopus > Scalopus aquaticus. The sequence goes on from PVIJ01005101.1 coordinate 67,106, forward strand.
ATGAAAAGGCCTTTTTTCTTTAGATAACTGGAATTTTAAATTTCTGTTGGTGGGGTCTCTCCTGTCCACCCCACATCACCAGTTTAGGGTTCAGCTCAAGGTTAGTTACATCTGTGCATTGCCCAGTGTGGGTGATTTGCTGATAAGCTTCCAGGCTCCACTTTGTAAAAGCAAGCCTCAAAGAGAGGTTTAGACAAGTCTTTTTGTTTGTTTGTTTGTGTTATGCTCTAGGGTCTGAGAACAATTTAACACTTTAACCTCACTTTCAAAAGCACAATACATTTGAGGAATCCAGAGCACCGCCTCTTCATTCTACTTTCACAAAAGCAGAGTTCTCGCTTTCTTGTCCCAATATAAAGCTCCTATCAAGGCAGACCACTCCCCGTCATCATGCTGCTTTCTCTGCCCCTTCAGCACATCGCCACACTCTGAGGGTGGCCAGGGCAGGCTGCCCCCCACTACGGCATGTTCTGGGGGCTCTGTTATTAGGGGTTCCACACCTAGACATGACAGGCTTAAGCTCTGCTCTTACTTGTTTCTGCAATGCCTCTTCCCCTTAGAGATGTCCTGTTCTTTCATTATGTCTCCTGTCAATTCCTTTTTTTATGGACATATTTCTCTGCTGCTTACTAATAACCAGAGTGAGTGATTTGACATCTGGTACAACCAAGTGTGGAGACGTAGGATCCTTTCCAAGCACTCAGAAGGAATGGAAGAGAATTTTTTTGGGGGGGGAAAAATAAGGACACAATCTGAAGCACAATTTACTGCCAGGGCCAAAAGACTTCGCAAGTATGTCCTTTCCACGGGGCCCACAAGATTTCAAAGGCTGAATCGGAAGCTGAGCTTGCTTTCTGTTTTCCCCCTTCCAATTTTGCCTTTGCAGTAAAAAAAGAAATATGTCTCAGTTTTCTTGACACTGAGACACATCAACGACCATCTTCCACAGGAAAAGGGGACCATTCAATCTTGGATATACCCTCTGTTCCTTGGAGAACAGAGGAAGTTTTTAGGTTATTCCTCTGACTCAATACATAAGTAGGGTGGTCTGCCCAATGCAGAGCCCCTCCTTCTCACTGTGTGGTTCCTAAATGACACCACACAGCCAGTAGGAAATGGAGCTGACATCACTTCAACCAAGATAACACCACCACCAGCAAGACAAAGGGATCCTCTGAAAAGCACTAGGGACATTAGCAATGGCCTAAGGCTCTTAGCCCCCAAGATTCGCATGTCCATCACTGTCGGGGGCTTTGGTGTTAGGGCTACACCTTTCATCAACATAAAACCAGCACAGTCTTGGGCGTCCCTGATAGAAAATCTGGAGAAATCGCTATATATTTATTTTTTAAAAGATTCATTTATTTATGCATATAAGAGCTGGGGTGTAGGCCAGCGGTGTGGGGAGGGTTGGGGGGCGAGAGGATTCACCAGAGAGAGTAGGGAGCAGAACAGGCGGATCCACTGAAATACACTGCTGAGGGGAGCAGCGGGCAAGATAGGAGAGGTCTGCTGTACCATGTGGGAAGCTCCCTGGCCAGGGATCGAACTCATGCTGCAATGGCTACCAATAGCTTCATGGTGCTGAGACTTAATCCCTTGAGCCACCAGGGAGGCCCACTATATAGTCAGACGCTAAACAGCCAAACACAAAATCCTACTTACAGCAGCCTTTAGTAGGCACATGCAAAAAAAGGATTTGACTGCCTGCATTAGACAGCTTCAATCCAACCTGGGGGAGCACGCCCAGTGGGCCCCTAAAGAGAAAAACACACTGTATGGCCACAAATACATGCTCCTTAATAGCAATTACCTCCTCTCTCCTGCTCTGCTATTGGTGATGAGAAAAGCACCATAGAATCATCCAGATCTGGAACCTGGAGTCTGGGAAAGAATAAGTGTTCTGGACTCCTTCCTCCTACTCAGCCCACAAAGCCCCAGTCTGATGGTCTGAGGGACACGATGCACACAGCCATCTGTTCACCCAGGAACCTCTGCGATAGATGTGGGAGAGGTGGCTGGGTGGGTGGCAGACAGGGGTGAAGGCGAGGCTAACACTCACCTAATAATCACCTACACAGATCACCAAGCTTTTGAACAGCCACAATGTGGCATTTCTTTGTCTTCCTCTTATTCCTTTAGAAAAAGTTTCTACACATGTAACAGGAGGCGTTGCCCTATTCTGAAAAAACGCGTCTTCACTAACGCAATTCCAGAGCCATGCTCTGGCCTGCCTTTCCGCTTGTACAGAGCAGTCAGTACCACACAAGCGCCACACACAAGGATTACCACCTGCAAACCCCTGCCAGAACCTCACTGAGCCAGCCCAGACAGTGCCCCCAGACAGCTCTGCCAGGCTCTAGGCAGAGTTGTAAAATCAAGGCAGAGCAGCATTGTTTTTCCTCCCTAACCCCTCCATCTGCACTCTTCTCGTCCTCAACTCTGTTTTCCCTTTCAATCTGCTGTACTTAACTATTATAACAGTGTAATAATACAAAGAACGTCATTTTCTAGTGCTAATAACTTTCATTTGAAAGCCACTTGTGTACTCCAAAATTTAGTAAAGCGTCGATTTCTCACCAAGGCCAGCAGACATCAAATTGGAAGCTTTAAAGTTCAGTTTCTTCTGGGGCTGTCACCTCTGCACAGGGGCACTAAAATGCCTTGAAGTCAGATTTGTTTTGATGCTCCTGTTGCTGGTTTAACCGACGGACACACACCTCTCTCCACAGAACAGGCAGGTGGGGCAGCATCAGGACAAAAACCATGGTCCCATGCAAGAGCCCACGAGGAAATGCCCACCTTCTCCATGCCTTCCAGGATTGGAATTTCTTCCTTTTTTTAGAAAAATTCATTTATTTATGATTACAAGAGCTGGGGTGCAGGCCAGAGCTATGAGGGGAGGTGTGAGCGGATTCAGCAGAGACAGAGTGGGGAGCAGAATAGGCGGATCTACTGAAATACACTGCTAGGGGAGCAGCGGGCTAGACAGGAGAGGTCTGCTGCGCCTTGTGGGCCAGCTCCCCGGCCGGGGATGGAACTCGTGCTGCCATGGCTGCTTATAGCTTCATGGGGCTGAGACTTAACCCCTTGCACCACCAGGGAGGCCCCAGGATTGGAATTTCAGTGGGATAGCAAATTCTAGGCCAGTCATCAGGGGAGAATCCAAAGAAGGACTTTTTTCATCAGCACCAAGTTCAAATTCATGCAAATGTTACCATTGTCTTTTACCTTGTTCTGGTGAATGGGGGCACGAGATGACAGCAGAGAGAACAGCGATTTCAACCCTGGCTGCCCTTTAGAATCAACTCAGGGCTTTTAATGCATGTCAGTCCCCTGACCCCCTAACCCGTTCCATCCAACTAAGTCACAATCTGGCAGCACAGGACCTTGGGGTCTTAAAGCTTCCCAGGATATTCTAACATGCAGGCCATGTCTGGGGGGCCCTGACAAGGGATTGGAAGCTCAGGGAGCTGCAGAGAGCAGCGAGTGAGGCCGCACACCCACACTTCCCTGGGGCTGCTGAATCAGCGTCGGGGGACGCATTTTAGAGGGCTCCTGCATCTGTAAAGCAATCTATTAACTTCTGAGGGTCACAGCAAGCATATTTCCTTAGAACTCCTACCTTTGCAATCACAACTTCTAGAGCCAGTTTCCCTGCGCTACTCCATATCTACTGTTCTCTCCCTGTTGGTGGGGCTCATGTCCCCCCAGGAAAGACAGTGAACTCTAGGACTGTTCCCCCTAATTCAGAGCACAGGTTACATACCAACTGGTGTGTTACACATGACTGATGAGAGAGGTTCTGCAAAAACAGACCCCCTCGAGGATGGCCAGAGCACACACGTGAGCAGGGGGCTGAGCAGGGGGCTGGCGGGGGCTGGGAGGGGTTAATGCTGAACGTGCAGGGAAGCTGCACTTCCCTAAGGATTTTGCCGCTAGAGGCCGCTCTGAGCCAGAGCCTCGCTAGGTCGTGTTGAGCAGCGAAATCACATCAGTGAGCAAAGGCACTGGAGTCATGGCAACACCAGGGTTCCTATTTTTAAACGTGTGTGTATACATGTGGGGGAGGGGCTCCTGACAGATTGCAAAAGAATCTTCTTACATGAGGTTTTAAGTTTGCAGGTAGCTAATCATCTGTGACAAGGAGGTCAAAGAATCCAGCTAGAATCAGCTGGGGTAGATGGCTCTCTCCTCTCTTCCTTCACGCCACCCTCTCCTCCTCTAGCAGAAAGGAGCCATCGCTGCCTGTGTTAGAAGTAGCAGGACCTGCCCGAGACCTTTAACCATCGTATTATGATCTTGGCACCTCAGGCTCATTCTATTAGTCTGTTCGGTAATTGGCTTTGGTTTATCAGAAAAATAAGTCCAAAGCAGTGAATTGAAAGAACTTTCTGCACACAGGCCACTCCTCAAGAGACCAGTTGAGGGGAGGTTGCTGAGGTGCCTGGCACAGGGCTCAGTCCATCATCGGGAATCAAACACCTCCTGGAGTGTCACTTAGTCAACTCCCAGCGAATGTCGTGTCGTGGGTTCAGAAAGCAACCAACCTTTCTGTCACACGTCTTTCACGCCCGACAGCACTGCTCTGGCTTTACTCCAATCTCTGACCACAAGTCAGCCTTAAATAAACCCAAATTTATCTGACCTTTCAAGAATGAGCAGTGGCCTGGAGGACACGTGTAAATCATGACAGAGGTCAAGGTCTTGTTTTGTTTTATTACATGTCCCTGACAGTATTTTCAATGTGACTGTAACCCCCGGGAGTCCCAGCAGATTCTAGAATAGGAAACCTGTCCTCACTTCAGTTCCAAGCACTTTCAGAGATGTGCAAAGATGCCATGTGGTTGTCTCTCCACAGGTGGGTTAAAGGGCTTTGGAACAGACAGGGGTAAAAGGTCTGAAGAGATAATCATCCTGCCCCATCAAAGAGGAAAGTCAGAAGGTCACAGAGAAGAGAGACATGCTTCATGACGGAGAGAACGAACAGACTCAGTGAGGCACAGCCATAACATTAGTGCCCTGGGTGCTGTTCCGAGACCGGCTCTGAATTTCTCAAGGCCTAGTCTTCCAGACCAGAGGACAAAGTGGGGAGGGAGCACAGGGGGTTATGTGGATAGATTGTGGGGGCTTTGGTGTTGGGTGTGGTGTAGCAGCAATACCTGAAAGGGGAGATCCCAGACCTCTAAAACATAAGTAATGATGCAAATCAGTGTTAACGCAATTAAAAAAAAAATTTAGTGGAGTCACCAAGAAAGGGAGCTATTCACTATTAAGTGACTGTGTCCCACAGGTTAACTGGGCATTCATGTATACCAAAGCCAGGCCCAGCTGATACAGGCCCCCAGCAATAGAGTTAATCCTCAGAAGAATGAGCCACATTGGGCAAGACCGAGGGAATTCATAGGAACTGGGGTTTGAAACCCAACTTCATGTGTGAGTCAGGTTGGCAAGTGACTTAAGCTTTCTGGATCTCCGTTTCTTTCTCTGAAAAAATGGAGGTAATAATGCCCCTGTACAGTACTTTTAAGATTAAAGGGAACTATTTAAAGCACTTGGCACACAGTATTCACTCAACCACCTTTTTAAAGTAAATTTTCTAAATTGCCGAAACTTAGTATTTTTACATACCAAGCTTCTTCTTGATTATAGGAAGCATTTTAAATGGAAAATTTCAGGAAGGTATTATATAGAGTTCTCTGACTTCTTACACCAAGGATAATCAATATAATTTAAGCTCTTATTGATGACATAACAATGACTCTGCTATTTTTCTATTTAGGGAAGTTTAAGGCAGGTATATGCTTTCTGGGGAGTCCCATTTTCCCCAAATGGACTCAGATAATCATTTCAAACGAAGTCTTCTGCCAGGTATTTTCTGCACCTTACCATCCTGTTTCTTATTTTAAAATGAAGTCAGCTTGCCTACCAGAGTCCCATCAAGTTATTTCAAAGTTGTTGTCATCTGGGCAATCAGATAAGCAAGCATCTCAGACTCTGCTTGTTGCCTACAAAGAAAAGGCTTTGATTCTCTCTCCAGTTGGTAAAACTTTGATTTTCAACTGGCATGTTACTGAACTACTCTTCCCAGCTCTCTTGCAGCTAGCTATGGCCAACGATTGATTTCTGACCAGTGGCTCGACTCAATGGATAGGGCTTCTGAGTAACTTCCAGTAATGGGATAGAGCTTGACCTCCTCCCTTTCTAACTTTAATCTTTTCCTTGAAATGGGATGAAGTTCATCCACCATCTTGGGCAAGGGGACAAAGGCCACAAGCAATAAACACAAAAAGTTGAGCGCTAACAGGAGTCTGTGTCCTGATGCCCGATGACCATGAAGCTGCCAGAGTAGCTCTGGACATAGCACAAAACATGCTCAGGTATCTTACTGAAGCAGCTTCTTGATGCCCTGGGCCACATCTGATATTACTGCCTAACAAGCTTCTCAGTAGATGGAACTCATTTACTCTAATTTCTAAGGTAAAAAAGGACACCTGAAATTTAGGGCAAGATTTAAAAAAATAACCTCCATTCCCTTTTTTGCTTTCTTCATGATTCTTAGTTTGTTCTAGATCCATCTGATTGTTGCACATGTGATCTCCTTTCTCCCAGTAACAGCAGTAAGTCCATGTGTGTGGACACACGGGATGGGGTAACAGAGCAAGAAGAATAATGACCTATGCCACCTGTAGGATCACTCACTAGTTAAAATCATGGCTTATAATGTATGTGTGTGTATACATGTGTATACACACACACGCACGCGCACGCACTCACACACACACACACACACACACACACACACACACAAACACACACTCCTGCCTTTTTTCTCTCCAAAGTCAATCAAGAGAAATTTGACATATTAAAATCCACATTATAGTGACATTCTATTGTGCTATTTTTACCTAAACAAAAGTTCCTGGTAGATTGTTGTTCAAGGAGGGGGGAGGAAAAGTGGGTGGGAGTGTCTGGAAATGTCAGTGGGAAAATTAAAAAGAAGTTAAATATCTGGGCTTTCTCCTTGATATCCACAGTGGATTCAGGCAGTGAATAAAGGATGCCGTCACAGATTTGTTATAATGATTCAGTGAGATGAGAAAGGTCTATGACAGGAAAGATGATCCGCGTAAAAACGGTCACTTGTCTTATCTTCATTATTAGACATAATAATGAACACCCTGAAGGTTTTGATCATCAGGTTTCATGTCAGCCACTAATGGTATCCTCACCTGGACTCTACCTGTGAGCTCTTTTAGGAAATGGTGAGAAGGACCCCTTGGAATGAACTTGATATTGTCACAATGTGGCTTCCACAGCTGGTTCTGTTGCTTTATCAGGAAGATCATTCCTTTAGAAAAAGACTTTCATGGATTTTTTAAAGTATATAGAACCCCTTGCATATTGAGCCTACCTCCTTTGCCCAAACAATAAATGCACTAGGGTTACTTAGCAACCATCCTTACAGCCATCAAGACTTTAAAAATGGAATCAGATTGGGAGAAAATATCCTGTTGATATTCACTAGAACCAATTCCAGGTCAGCCATCTTAAAGGATCCCTCCCAACTTCGAGACCATCCTCAACCCTTTTCACACAAGCAACCAGGCAGTCTCAGTGGTAGAAAGAATCGGCGAAGCAGAATATGTTAAAATGGGTTATCCAGTTGTCTGAACGCTCTCCTCCATAGACACATGTACACGTAGTTACGTGTGCTGCATGGTGTGACCCATGTACACACGGATACGTGATTGTGTGTGCAAGAATTTTCAGTCATTTATGAACACAGAAAGCTAAAGGTAGAAAAGCCTTGAAAGCTTTTAAATGCAAGCTGGCGAAAAGGTTAGAGGGACAGCAAAAGATCAATGAACAGAACACGCTATCGAGAAAGAGATGGGAAAGAATAAAGAAAGGAAGGTGGGGGGCGGTGTGAAGCTGTATGAATGAGGGGAAGAAAAAGCCAGGGCAGCAAGGGAGGCAGTAGGCAGCCCCCGGCAGGCTGCTGCTGCTGGCAGCAGGACAAGAGGGAACAGATTTCAGCAGCAGGGAGCTCTAATCTGTCAGCAGCAGTTCCTTCATGTGTGACCAGCCGGCCCAACTCGGGGACGGGTGCCAGTCTGGGCGAGCTAACCCCACCAGGTCCTCCCGGAAGAGGAGACACCACTGATGAAATCCTGGAAGTGGAAGGAAGGTTCCACCACCAGATCCAGCCACCACCCCCTTCCTGGTTTCTACACCTGCCCCATCTGCAGTGCGGGGCATGTCCCTTAGCAACCACGTCTGAACGTCAGTCATGCTGAACACCCAGTTCTTTCCAAGTCCTCGTAGGCCCCACCAGGCCCTGGAGATTCTTTCCAGTAGATGAGCACCTATGCCGCCCTGACAGCTCCATCGGACAGGAAACAGAGAAAGGCTCGAACCGTTATCTGTTTCAACGTGCGAGGTCTCATAAAGATGCAAGACCACATGACCGTCTCTGCTCTAAGCAGCTCGTGTGAGTTAAGCTGCCCTTGGCCGGCTGTCGTCCAGCACTCACTCAGTCTTCCAGCCCGTGTCTGTAACCATAAATGACAGCACTCGCGCTTTCTGGCGACTCGCCCCCATCCTTACCCCCAGCCAACCAGCTTTCATCCTCTGCTGGGAAGAGAGAGCAGATGGAGAAATGACTCCCACTCAGTTCCTAAATAACGCCAGCCCCCATTCCCATTAGCTGTGAATTTGCTCCCTTGTCAGGGTAAGAACTAAGGGAGGAGGCATCTTGGGACATGGCCAGACAGGGTGAAGGTTCTCAGAAAAGCCACCACTTGCTGGCCCTGCTGAGGACATGGCTGGGGGAGCAGCTAAGACGCAGAGTGTCAGTCTGCCATCAGGACGACTGGGTTCTGTGCCCGACCAGTCTTGAACACCAGTGCCCACTCTGACTTTTTGTTTGCGCGTTTCCAAATCCATTCACCATCCTCCCATTTCTTCGCTAAAAAGACGTGTCTGGCCAGGGCTGGATGAGCACCTATCTCTGCTCTGAGGCTCGGACCCTAAAGTTAGTCAGGGCTTCTGCGAGGAGCTGGCACCCAGGTCCCTGCAGCAGATCTGGCTCAGATCCTGGCATCACACAGCCCACGCTGGGGGGTCCCAAGGCCTCAGGGTTCTTAATGACACATAAGATGGAGATAATGAGTCCCCGTCAGCATTCATGCTTTCATCTGACAAATATTTACCAAGAGCCCACAAGGGTCAGACGCAGTGCTGGGCTCACAGAGGTTCCAAACAGCCTGCTGTCAGGGATCTTGAACTCGACAAAGCTCCGAGAGGACCCAGACAACAAAGTATTTAAGAATGAAATATATGTAGTATGTCAGAAAAATGCTAAGGAGGAAAACAAGGCAGGAGGCAGAAGAGGGTGCTCGGGAGGGTGGGGAGCACAAGCTTCCTTTTCAACAGGCTGACGGGGCAAGGTCTCCTGGGGACATAAGCAGGGATCTGATTTTTGCAGAGATCCCAGCAGAGAAGCACACGAAGCTGGGTATGCACTCAGGACTCAGAAAGGCAAACAGCCTTGGCATTGTAACGCCGCAACCTGGCTGACCATGGATTGCACTTGAGCTTTAGGACCCTCTTCCTGAGTCTTTCCAATGCCACCGACCTCTCCCTTTTGGAGCAGAAGCTGCTACTCAGAACAAGGCCTACTGCTTTCTCCACTGACAAGTAGAAGAACCACTGCTCCCTCTGCCTTTGCTCCCCTTCTCTTCCAACCCTTCCCTTCCCTTCCCAGAGACCCTGTGGCTGCTCTCCCAGCACAGATGTGCACCCTGCACCCTGCAAAATTGTCCTCAGTGAAATAAATCCCATTTCCCACTCCCTCCCCCTCCTAGTGCCCCATCCTCTTCTTCACCTCCAAAATAGTTTAAAGGAAGAAGTAGTAAAACAGAGGAAAAACTGAGGAGGTGGAGGAAAAAGAGAAAAGAAATTCCAGATGTGTCCTGGGAAAGTTTTCAATTTTACAAGTCAGCTGTAGCCTCAAATAGCAACTGAAGAAATAATCACCGAGTCATCTCAGTGTTAAACATTTGGGGATGCCCTCCCCAGGTGTGAACTGAAGGGAAGGAAAGCTCACTAAATGCAGTGACTGTCTATGGATCTGACATAAGGAAGGTGTAAGACTGGAAGGATAGAAGGAACCAGAGCATGCCAGCACGCCCACATGGAGGTTCTGTGAACAGTGCAACCTTGCGCTGCCTGAATCACAGCAAGCACTGAACAGATATTTTAGAACAGCCATCAGCTTCTTCACTTTTTTCCCCCCAATTTATCCATCCTTCTGGGTCAATGAGCAGATAAAGTGGTGCTCTGTATATGCAAACGTCTAGCTTTACTGGACGCTTCCTGATATGCTGGTGGGCTGCTTTAGTCGGTAAAGGGACACTGTGCCTGCTGGCCCACTCAGAACTGACTCTGCCTCCCGGAGACAAGTGCATCACGCCACGCGCACAGAGCAGGCACATCTGCCTTCTCATTTTACTCCGCCTGTGCGCGGCGCTCGATGAACACTTAATAACAACTGAGACGCGTAATGCCCAAGCAGCTCTTGCCATCATGCCCCAAAACTAATTGACTCAGTTCCTCACTTATTTCTTAAGCTCCGAGCATCCCCAGGCCAGGAGAGTCAAGTAGGCCTCCCGTGGGAACCGTGCAGCTAATGCCATGGTTTTAAGGGTGGCGGCCTGCCTCAGGGTGACAGGAAGACGACCTTCTAGGGGAGAATGCTGTTCATCGAGCTCTTTCCGTAGGGACCTAACCAAGCCGCTGTCTTCCTATCAGGCACCTTCACTGCTCTCAAAGACTGGGCCCAGAGGAGGACTTCCAGCCTTTCGAAATGGCAACTTTCAGATGGAAGGAAAAAATGGAGGTGAAACAATTGGTGAGTAGGACAACAGAGGACATGAGAGCAAAATAACGAGGCAAGAGTCCTAAGAGGTTTGCCAAGTTGAGAGCCAGTCACCTCAGATAACACCCGCTTTCCCCCCGCGTTGATACATTGGGTCCTCAGGACAAAAGGAGAGGCTGCAAGAGGGTGTGAGGCACAGCAGCCATCACGCGAGTGACAGAGTTCGATTTTGGAGTATGGGAGGGCCCCCTGAGGAGGGCAATGGCCACCACGGGCTCCCCCGAGGAAGGGACAAAGGGAACACAGAGATGCAGGCCTACTACATGCCAGCACTTCTCTAGCTCGGGGATCAAGAAGGATTTAGACAACCCACCTGATCACTTTCCACACACTTTCAGATTGTGAGGTACCAGAAGGTTTCTAGACTGTTCTCAGACACAAATATGTTCCTTTACTTAGAGAATGCATGGAGTAAGAAATTCTCCAACTCTTTCAACCAAGAAATGAAACATCCAACTGGAATAAAAGTATGTCAGTATGTCTTGGGCTATAGAATAGGGCACACAGCATTTCCTAGTGAGGCATACACAAATGTCACAAAGGTCCAAGAGAAAATGAACTCTGACCATTGTATAAAGTGGGACATCATATTTAGCAAATCATAATACAAGAGCCCTGTTAAATTTAAGTTTCAGGTGAATATGCAATACTGGGGCTAGACACACTAAAAAAAATTGTCTACTATTTACCTGAAGTTTAAATTTACTGAGTTTCTGTATTTTACTTGTAAACCCAGTAAAAAGCCAGAAGCCTATTTTGAGATAGTCACCAAGTCTATAACAGGTCAAGGTCTAGGAGTTAAGAGGTTATCAGTAAGGAATTTGGATTGATACCTGATAAACAACAGTCACCTAATAGTGAACCAAAACGGTCCATTGTAAGGATCCTTTCTGAGAAGGCTGATGCCTCATTAAGGCCACCTGAGGGGGAGGGAAAGGTGGAGAACAGAGCCTTAGGGGACCTGATGGACCAAGGTGGGGCCACCAGTGTCTTGGTGGGGGACAGGGGTGGTGACACCATCTAAGGTGTGACCCTCCACCCCTGAAAACACACAGCACTGTAAACCAATGTTGCCCCAATAAAATTAAAATCATACTGGTAATGAGCTAGTGAATCACTTCCAACATGCATCTCTTTGGAGTTCGGGGTCCTTCTATGACCTCCATTCCCCTAAATGCAGACTTTGCAACTCCCTCTCACGGCTGCCACCCACTGGTGAGGGAGCGGAGGAGCATCACCTGCTCTTGCAGTGTGTCTGGGAGGGCAGGGTGTGCGGAGGACCAGGCTTAGCAGGTGAATGAGGTCACCCCCTGCTCTGCGCTCTTAGTGTCATCAAGACCAGGACCGGGGTGGCTACTAGAAGCCTCCTGCGGCGTCTCTGCCACTGCTGTTGCACAGACAGGAGCAACAGGCCAGAGGGAAAGTCCTCCTCATAAAACAACCATTTGCAACAATTTTATTTGCAAAGATTTCCTGCTGTGACTAAGTGGTATGGCTGCTTGGTTTGTTATTTAAAAGAGTGACCCTAGTGAGACCAGCACGCTGAAGGGGGGAAGAAGCTGGTTTCAGACCAGAGGAGGAAGAGCTGGGATGGAGTGTGCAGTGTGCCCAGCTGATACTGCTGAGAGGGCCACGCCAGGTGGCAGTAGCTCAGACTTGGGGGCCAGCTCTTTGGAGTCTCTGCATATTCCCCTCCAAACCCCTTCAGGGTCTTGATAGAGAACCACGAAATTAGTCCCCAGAGGCAAGGAACTGGCTTCAAGAACTATGAGCAGCTGGGTTTGGTGGGAAGGGAAGGAAAAGACAAGGGAGATGAACAAGGGAAGGGGACAGCTAAGGGATGATGTCCAGCAGGTAATTAGACACTGTGCCCCAGGAAAGTCAGGGAACTGGGGCAGGAAAGTTCACAGAAGAAAGATCCTAGCGGAGAAGGCCCTGGGAAGGCTGAAAACACTCGTCCAGCAATACAGCGGGGAACCACGTGAACGTGGACACTTTCCCCCAAGCTGCCACTCGCCCCCGATGGATGTGAGCTGTGCGTGCCATGTGCATCTGAGTACGCCGTTCTGGGGAAGATGGAGGTGGGCGGGGCAGCTGTCCTGAGAGGGCTGAGCAGAGGAGGAGGGTCCACATGCAGTGCCCACAGGACGAGAACAAAGGCTATAGCTTAGTGTGACTCTGCAGAGGCAGTAATGAGAGACCTGACTTCGGAGACAACATTTACACTCTCAGCCACGACAAACCAAATGGGAAGTGATAATGCAGAGGACGTTTTGAGAGAAACGCCAGCATTCTGGACCATTTCTATGACCACTTGAGCGCTTGTGTGGTTAGCAGACGAAGGCTCGATACTCTTTCATTTCATTCATGGTTTCTTTGGTTTGGTCGCTAAGCATTGGGTAAATAATCTGATTCAGGTTGGAATTTAACCCTAAAAACAGTGGGAGAAAACATGAATGGATAGAACTGTTGAATGGGAAGTTTGCCAAGGAAACCTTTGTTGTCCAGCAAAGAAAAGACCGAGAACATTCCTGCAACCCAATCAGGGGAGTGAGTAGGGCTGCACCGGGTCCTGGGGGCAGCTAGGTGTCTTGGGGGACAGATTTCATTTACTCCAAATAGCTTCCCTGTGCTTAGAGTGAGGGACGTAGAACTGAGTTAAGATAGAAAGGAACTTACCTTCACACCTTAGGGAAGAGAGAAAATAAAGCACTTAATCACAGGTGTCTGAAATAGCCTGAGTTGCTCTATTGGAGTAGCACCAGCCACGGTGAGTGATGTTAGGCCAGGGCTCAGCAAAGCCAAGATGGAAGCTTGAGGAGTGAAGACCCTAAGCAGGTAAAGGAGCACCTGTGTTTGTGTGTGGTGGGAGGGAGGTGAGGCCTACAGAGTATGTTCAAGATAGAATAAAGAAAGCGGGCCTCCCTGGCGGTGCAGCGGTTAAGCGCTGTGCTGTGGAGCTGTCGGCAGCGGCGATGCGAGTTCGACACCCAGCCGGGGAGAATCCCACATGGCGCGGCAGACCTCTCCTGCCTCGCCCGCCACTCCCCTCAGCAGTGTATTTCTGATCTGCCTGTTCTGCTCCCCACTCTGTCTCTGGTGAGCTCTCTCGCCGCCCCACGCCTCTGGTCTGTACCCCAGCTTGCATGTATAAATAAATAAATCTTAAAAAATATATATATATATAGAATAAATAAAGACATGAGAGCGAGTGAGCATGGGATCCTCAAAGAAATAACATTCAGTTTTGCAGGAATGTAGCATTCGAGAGAGAGAGTGGCATGAGATGATTCTGGCCCCTGCTGGGGAAGACTTTCTAAATCATATTAAGGAGATGGGACTTTATTACAGGAGCAATGAAAAGCCAGTGAAAGTATTAACAGGAGAGTGATGAAATCACATTTTCATTTTAGATCGCTCTGGCTGACATGTAGACTGGAAAGAAGTGGGACTGAGATATGTACACGGTACTGCAGCGATGCAGGGGAGAGGCGATGACTGGATTATGGTAGGGATGAAAATAAGTGAAAGTGGGGCCTCTCTGATGGTGCAACGGGTTAAGTCTCAGCACTATGAAGCTGTTGGCGGCCACTGCAGCATGAGTTCGATACCCAGCCAGGGAGCTTTCCACATGGCGCAGCAGACCTCTCCTGCCTCGCCTGCTGCTCCCCTCGTCAGTGTACCTCAGTAGATCCGCCTGCTCTGCTCCCCACTCTGTCTCTGGTGAATCCTCTCACCGCCCACACCTCTAGCCTATACCCCAGCTCTTGTATGCATAAATAAATCTTAAAAAAAAGTGAAAGTGGAGAAAATCCACAGAAAATGGCATGACTGGCTATGAGGTCTGAAGGATATGAAATCCAAGAAACACTGGAAATTTTTACTGTAGACCACTGGGCGTAGGAAATACCCTTTGTGTGTGGTTGGATCTGGCCAGAGAAGAAGCCAACAGAGATGAGAAAGCAGTTTGGCCTTGGATAGGGTGCATTCTCAGGCTTTTTGACATCCAAGCACACTGAGCAGGGGAACAAAATGAGCCACCCCAATATACATCTTCCTGGCAAAAGGGCTATTTTCATGGGAAGGGTTCTGAAGGTTGGGTGGAAGTTGCTTTTGATATTTATATGTAAACTCTCTCCATAAAGGCCTTAATCTTTTCAGAGGAGTTGGCAGAACTTAAATCTGTATTCCTTTTCTCTCATCTGCCTTTTAGATGAACTCCCTCACTGAACTTCTCCTTTCCTCCCCAACCTGCCCTCTCTTAGCTGAGCTAGTTACGATGGTGTCTGAAGCCACGTGGGAGAGCGCCCCAGTCTTGCTGGGTCTCTCCCAGGCAGACAGGAAGCACACATGCTGTTCTTAAACTTCTAACTTCTCCTCTTATCAATCTGTCTGGTGCCTGTGTATTTGCCAGCCTAGAAGAACCAGCAGGGTCTGGGATGATTTCCTTTGTGCCCTGACACAAGTCACAGTTATAGATATAGCCCCAGGGGATGTCGGGGGAGAGATGTCAGTTGGGGAAAACCTGCAGAAGCTCGAGGCATCCATGGCAATGGATGAGCAGAGGGTCTAGGACAGAATCTGAGAAGCGCCAGCGTGTGAGACATGTGTCAAGGAAGACATGCGCCAAGAAGCCTGACACAGAATTCTCAGGAGGGCGGGACAGAAACCCAGACAGACTGTACCCAATAAGCTGCAAGAGCAGAAAGTTCTGGGTGGGAGACGATGAAGATGGGATCACAGATGCAGCCACATTAGCTGCTTTTACTTTCTACTCTGAATTTGGAGCTCAGCTGAGAAGCTACAGCCTAACTTCTGGAAGAGAGCTGAACAAGTAGAAACATTAATTAATTCAGCCTCTGTGCCAATGCATCTCATCCTCGTCAGAGTACACTGTCTGATATTTTACTTAAGTTGGAGGATGGGTATCAAGCATGTGTATTTTCCTGAATATCATTTGTGTGTCTAATGCAGTCCATAAAACTTAAACAAATGTCTAAAAACTATCCCTGAGTCAAAGTTAGGTTCCTGGAAGGCATGTGTAGTTTTAATTCCATTTACTGTAAAGCTGCAGAGGTTCATTCTCGTTAACACACACGCGCAGGGAGTTGTACTGGAAGAAGCTGGTCACTGGTTATTCTAACAATGACCATGTCTGCTAAGTCGGATTTACGGTTATTTCTACTTTCTTCTTTGGGCTCTTCCATATTGCTTGAAAGCTTGTCATGTGCACAAGTAGCAGTTTTACATAAATAATAAAACCACAAAAGCATGGTATAGATGCTTATCCCACACACAGGCACATAAGGCCCCTCACAGAGATGAGATGGGGGCAGGTGAGCAAAACTCCCTCCCTGTCACTGTTGTACTGAATAAACCAGGCCAAAAGCAACCATGTGAGCCTCTTCATTAAGATCATTTTCTTTCTTAAAGGCAGAGAGGGGAGAAACAAAGGAGATAAAAAACCGAGACTACTCCTATACCAGAGAATCTTCCTCAGAGGCCTGCAGCCCCAGGCCAGGAGGTGTTGAGGTAAGTGGGCAGGTGCACCCTCACTTCCAAATCTACCTTCTCTCACTGCCGTCGGGTACGCAGCGTCAGAGACCTGAGCTCAAGACCAAACCGAACCGCCTCCTCACAGCGCGACTCTAAGTGACCGACACCTACAAACCTTATTCTCTTGGATGGCAAAATGGAAATAATATGAAAAACCCGCTGCAGGTATCATTTTGAGGATTAAATGAGGTCACACACACAAACCTCTTAGGGCCAGACCCAGAACACAGTACGTGCTCAATAAGCGGGGCTTGTTTTCTCAGCCTTCGATCAAGAACAGCAGCACAGCAAGCTGTGGGGCCCCAGCAAGCCCAGCCACGCCCCCATCACAAGCCCAGAGTCCAGGCTTCCACCCATGGACATCTGGAACGGCTCTGCCCACCCTTTCAAACCTCTGACCCCCACATCGGAAGCGGACCTCCAACCTCCACTTCCAGGACACCCCTCTCCACACTCACCGGTTCAGCATGTTGGACTGGTAGATTCTCTTCTCGTGGGTGTTGTAACAACTGCTCTTGGGCTCGGGGATGAAGCTGTGTGCAGACAGCATGTCAGAAGCAGCGGTGGTGATGATGGCAATTCCGTCCCTCACCCGGGCAGGGAGGCCATAGTCCCACTCATCATAGGATACAGAGATGAGCCCGGTGGGGAACTCCGATGGCACAGTGTCCGTGTCTCCCGCCACCAGACTAGGTACAATCCACGTGTAGCCGTAGCCCGTGAGCCCAACCGAGTTAGCCACCTCGAAGATGTAGGTGGCTTCCTCCTTAGTGCAATACAGAAGGATAATGGGGCTCTGCAGTTTCTTGAGCTGGTTCTGGATCTTAGAGTCTCCGTCATCCAGGGACATGTCCAGCAGGAGGACTTCCTCTAGCTCCCAGCCCACGAAGCTGTTCTCGATGGTACTGCGGATCTTGTTAACAAAGTCCTGGTAGCCGGGGAAGTAGGTGGTGACTATAGAAAAGATGTACCAGTCATACTCCTCCATGATGTTGAGCATCACAGAGGCCTGCTGTTCAATGGATGGGCCAAACTGGAAGAACATGGAGGATTCATCCTAGAAGAGCAACAATTAAAAGAAAAAAAAAAAGAAAAAAATCAAGCCCAAGATGTTAAGGGAGGGTGTTAGCCACTCTGGACACAAAGGTTTGTGTTTGTTATTTAATTTCTTGCATAATGCCTTTAGATGTGGATACATTTGAGTTGCAAATACTGTTAATGCCTTTGTCCCTCAAATGACCTCCTAGATGCTAGAGAGAACTTAATATAGGTCTCTGCATTCCTTATTTGAAATCTTTGGGACAAAGCTGAAGGCAGTCTCTTAAAATCAAATATGCTAATATTTCGATAGAAAAACACACGAGGGCTCTCCCTGGTGGCGCAATGGGTTAAATCTCAGCACTATGAAGCTATCTGCTGCCACTGCAGCATGAGTTCAATCCACAGCCAGGGGGCTTCCCACATGGTGCAGCAGACCTCTCCTGTCTCACCCGCTGCTTCCCTCAGCAGTGTATTTCAGTAGATCCACCTGTTCTGCACCCCACTCTGTCTCTGGTGAATCCTCTCACCACCCCCACACCTCTGGGCTATACCCCAGTTCTTGTATGCATAAATAAATAAAGCTTTAAAAAAAAGAAAAGAAAAACACATGAGGGATCACAAGAAGCAGACACGAGACTCTAAATGGTCGCCTGTCAGTTCAGGTTAAACAGTTACACAAATACACAGGCACACATATGATTTCCATTTCTTGAGCATTTTGGCCTTCTCAGTTGTAAGAATCCATCACTCCATCAGAGCAAATAATCCCCAATGTCATCAATCTGTCCTCGAAGCTACTAGTTGAGGTGGGACTGGCACACTAACCGGGCAGGTGGGTGGTACTCAGCTAGGGATGTCAGGGAGAAATGAATCCTGAGACTGGGCTTGTCTAATTCTAGAAAGCTCCAACTGTTAAATCAGTAGCACAGTGAGGTTTCTATTCCACTCTGATAGTAAGGAATGCAAGTGAGAATGTGGCTCAAATAGTTTATGCAGCTACCAGGTAGAATGATTTGTATTCAGGCTCACATATGATACACCCCAGCCTCACTCTGACCTATATATTACACACACCCTCTTCTGTCAATTCTGAGCATCTTCTGTTTTCTTCCTCCTTTGAGGGAGAAGCCATTTTAAATTTCTTCCATTTTAAGTTGTACTTCACCTGCTGTTCTGAGATGTCTTGCTTTTTATCTCTGCCGTACAGCTACAAGAATCCTGTTCCACAAAATGAAGACGCTTTCAGCCTTGTCCTCTTCTCTCCACCCATTTCCCCCTGACATGTCTCTGGGCAGTGACCTCTCTTTGCCAGTGCCCCATCTTCTGTCAGATGGAGTATACTCATTTTATAACAACCCAGGCTAATGAAATTGTGTCTTTCTCAAAGGGACAGTGCTTTTGTATCCCCCTAGACTGGGCCTTCAAAGTACAATGATGAGAGCTGAGGCTTTTCAATGAGATGGTAGTGATTTCTTAGATCAGGAATAGAGCAGAACATCTGGGACACTGCTGAGTATTTGGGGTGGCAGTACATTCTATTGAAAAAAATCCAGGCTGGGAAATATCCAGGGGTGTCCAAAGACCCTGATGGCCCAAGGCAGCTCCCAGCCCCTGGGGTCTGCCAGGGCTCTGTGCCTTGAGGAGCATGAGCTTCTTGCAAACCACTGGGAACGAAACAGTAAAGGCTGTCACTTGGGGGTGACTCTTCCTGCTAAGGGTAAAATGGCGCCTATCATGATTCTCTCCCCTGGACTTAAACATTCAAAAAGTAGCCTCATAGAACCACAGAATTCAGAAAAGTAGAGCAGGTGGGGCACCTAGGGTGGGGAGTAGGAGAGAGGGAATTCAAAATAGAACAGTAATTTTATGTGTGTCCATTCGAAACCATGGACAGCCCCTGTTCCTGATGGTCTGCTATTACACAAGCACTGCTCTTCTGGTGAAGGTGACCTTGTCCTGAGGTCACAGGACACGGTGAGAACCCAGAGAACAAAGCTTGTCCCTCACTTGTCAGGGACCTACAGAGAACCACAACAGGGAAGGCAGACTGGGGACATGACCACCCACTCAGAATGACTATGGTTTTAAAGAAATAGCCATTTGTTGTTCTTGTTATACTTCCAATGGAGGAGAGTTTAGGGATTCTCAAGTGAGATATTATCACTTGTGTTTTTCACAAGTCCAGCGGCAATAACTGACAAAAGCTTCCAAATATACTTTAAAACATACAGGTTTAAGATGAAAGGATTCCAAATGTAAACAAAGTCAGGCAACCCGATAAATGAACCTATTTTATCACAAGAAAGGTCGTGAATATTCACAAAGTTCCAGCTACAGTGAAACCACAGCTGGTTTAAGTACAGAGCAAGAGATCGCCTCAAGAAAAAAATCCCTAGTAAATGATCCCATGCTAATGAGACCGAATTTTAAAAGAAAACCAATCTATTATACAGCAACCCTCTCCTTTCCTCTTAGTCTTCCCTTAAAACTCTTACAATTATAAATGAGCTTCTAAAGAAACTTTGAGCTACACTGTGAAGAAAGCCCATGCATGTGAAAGAAAAGAGAAAAATTAATACAGCTCCATCTTACTCCCACCACATCCTTATCATACCTTTTAATTCTATCATCCTCCACAATCATCCCTTTTCTCTCTCCTCTGCTCCCATCAGTGCCCAGTTCAACCTTTTCATCTTGCCAATCTTTCATCAAGTAAGGATGCCTTTTATGACCACTTTGTCTGTGGCACCCAGTGGAGGTTAATAAAGCCAAACAGAAATCAAGAGACAGAGTTATAGCCTGGGCAAATGTTTTCCGGGATAATGAGTGGTCTGATGTTATTAATTTAGTTGACACATCAATCTGGTGTACAGCAGTCGGGAACGGGACAGCTCTTTTTCAACAAAGCTTTGGGCTAACTATAAGTTGCAAGCAGTGACAGGCCTTGCAAATTATGGCCACAGTCACAAATCAAAGAGCAGACTCCATGTGTGCATGGAGGAGAAAGGGCATCTCAGCAGCCCTCACCGTGGGTTGTGAGCATCCAGAGAAGTGTCAGCTGGAGGATGGAGGACAGGGACCTCATTCAGGTGGCAGCTCACTAGGCTCCCCCGCTTACATTTTTATCTGCTAATGTCATTAGACTTCCAGTGAAATTTATGATACGAGTGTGCTTCTGCAACTTGCCTGGAGAGCATCTTGAAAGCATGTATAAAGGGCCGCCATGATGGACATGAACAATTAGTACAATTGTCCCTTTGACCCCATCAGTGGGCAGTCATCATGCTGACCCTTCATCATTTTGATGTCCATGGCATATTTTTTGCTAATGAGAAAAAACAAAATCAGGTACTTTTTCATTCTATTCTGTCTTAGAAAATAACTGTCTAAAGAATTAGCAGCACATGAGATTCTTCTGTGTCAGCCAGTGCCCCGACGGATCCCCTTCAGAGATAAATAGATCCACTCCCTCAGCTGTGGGTAATGCTCTTGGCAACAGGTTTCAGCCGTCAGCCCACTTTGGCAATTGGACCAGCTGAAGAGAATCTTCTCCCTTCCCTGGGCGAAGGACACCCAACTGGCTGGCATGGAGTATGAAGCCCTGTCCCTCCGTCCTAGCTCTGGGCAACTGTGAAGGTCAGTCCAGCTTTAGAACTTCCCAGTTGCGGCTGGAGGTTCGCCTGAAACTCAGTCACACCTACCCCTCTCCCTCTGCCGCCCACTTTCCCCTGTCCCTTGGGGTACTCTCAGGAGAAATCCCTAATCTACCTCTGGTACACTAACCTCCATCTCAAGCGTCTGCTTCCCAGGAATGCTACCAAGAGACTATCCATTTCCCTTTTTCCACAAGAGATGGCTTCTCTTTGCAGTCACCGTCTCCCCTCCACCTGTTCAGACAACTAAGGGTCTGCTTTCTGTTGCTGTAGTTTTGCCCTGGGTTGCATTTGTGTAGGTGGAGTCCTCTAGTGCACTCTCTGGGGACAGCTTTATCAGCAGCGCTTCATGGAGCCTCTATCTGACATTCATCAGAACTTCATTCCTTTTCACAGCTGACTGTTATTTGCTGCGTGGAGTACCATGATTTGTTTTTGTATTCTAGCGCTGATGGAAGTTTGGTTTGGGACTATTATCAACATTTCCACCAACAGGCTAGTAAGAAAAGAGATGGTTTAAAAGAGAACAGGGTGTCCACTTTCAAATTCAGAAATGACCGACATGATGGAAAGAGAAGACTCGGCCCATTAACACCTGAGGAGAAAACTAGAATCAACGGGTAGAAATACTAAAAGGCAGTATTTGGTTCAACAGAAGACAGGCATTTGCAACAACAGCTATTTAAAATGGAACAGGCCTTCTAAGGTAGTGAGCTCTCGGTGTCTATCAGCCCTCACACAGGAGCTGCATTATTATCTGAAAAAACATTCTCCCAGCACTGTCTGGAAAATGTCAAGCTGGTCTTTGAGATCTAGTTCAAGTGTCAACTACCTTAGGCATATAGTCTTTTTTTAACTCCCCCAGGTCAAGAGAGCCCTTCTCCCTGGGCTGTTACAATATTTTGTAATTGTCCCCATCATAATATTTTTGGCACCAGAAGCCTATGTTTGCCTCCTCCCCATAAAAACGTATGTTTCTCAAGAGAAGGGATGGTGTCTAATTCATCACTGGATCCCCATAGGTGGCACATGAAGAAAAGTGTGCACTGTATTCATAATATTTTTAAAAATCCTCTATTGAGTGGAAGATTATCTGAAATGACCTCGCTGGTCTCATCTTCTCCAAATGCTTCTTCATAGAAATAAGGCATGTCTGAACAGTTAAAGATAAACGGCATTTACATTAAATATGAGGGCTCCCTCTTGGAGCCAGGTGGAGAGACAAAAAAAACTACTGGCCATTTCTTCACTCTACTTGACAGCAAATTCCTTGAAAACACCACCTATACCCATTTCCTCCAAGCCCTCTTCTTCCATTCTCCCTCACACAAAACTCCAACAGGACTATGGACCCCACTACTCCACTCAAACTTCTCTTGTAAAAGGTCGTGGTGACCTTGATATCGCCACTTCCAATGTCTATCTGAGGTTGTCCTTACCGCTAAGGAGCCGGGGACACAACTGTCCTAGGTGTACCTTCTCGCCTGGGTCTGCAGGGTTTCGTCTTCTCTTTCCTCCCTGGCGGCTGCTGCTTCTGTCTCCTCTGCAACTTCCTCCTCTGGCTTCTGACCTTTCTAAAACTGAAATGCCTCGGGCAGTCAGTCCTGGGCCCCACGTGGTTCCTATCAACATTCACCTCCTCTGAGCTCTCTTCCAGTCTCCTGAATTAAAGCCCATTTAAATGCCAATCACTCTCAGACTTCTTGCTCCAAAACTTCAAACTTCTGTATCACTCTGCCTACCTGTGCACGTGTCTCTTAGAACCAACACAACTATTTACAAAAAAGAAGTCAGCCTTGGCTAAAGATGTTTCTGCCCTTTAAATTCCAGCTCCACTCTTTTTTTTTTTTTTTTTTTGGGTGGCTATATATCCAACCCATCAGAAAACCTTGTTGCCTGACCTTCAGAACACAGCTTGCCCCTCCCCCCACACCAATTTTGTTCAAGCCGCTATTGTACTTCACCCAGTTGCCCCGAGCCTGTTCCCAAGTCTCCCTGCCACCTTTGCCTCGGCCCTCCAGTTATGCCCAAGTGCCCAAAGGGTGAGCCATTGGGAACTCAAATCACATGTTCGTCTCTACCCAAGTTCTCAGGGGCTTTCCACGTCACTAAAAAGACAAAGGCATATTGGCAGGTCCTGTGAAGGTTCTCGAATTCCTCCTCCACCTGAAACATTCTCCAGCTACTCAGGTAGCCACAGGCTGACACGTGCACCTGTTTCGAGTCTTTGCAAAAACCTCACCTTCTCAACAAGGTCCGATGCTGACCTCGGCCTGGACTCCAAAGGCTGCTCTCTCCAGAACCGGCTTGAGCCAGCCCCTTGGCCACCTCAGGCATTCACCACCATTGAACTTGCTGCACGAATACTTAGGTGCTATATTTATTATCAGCTCGCTGCCTCTTGCCACTGAGAGTATAAACACCATGATCCTTACTTGTTCGTGGTTCTAACTCAGACTCTGGGAAGGGACCTGGCCCACAGGGCATATTTGGAGTATTAAAAAATGTCACTGAGGTGGCAACCAGGCAATGCTCAAATGTAATTTCTCTTTGCTGGCTATCCAATTGTGATGATATTTTTCTAGGATCATAAAGTCTTTCATTTAAGTCAAATCTGAGGACTTTATAACATCATAGGGCTTATGCTCCTGGTTGGACCTTAATACAGCTTCAGTTAAATAAATCTGATTTTCTTTCTAGTCCCACCTCCAAGTATATGAGTAGTGAAAAATCCTTCTGTCCTCCTTTGAAACTCAGTTCTTGAGGGGGATCTGGGTCTCATAAAAGACTGGAACTCCTAGGCTACCCCTGAAAGTATTCGCCAGGATGACCGGATATTTCAACAGAAGGAAGAGAGGAAATGATGGGGTGAGAGCCCAGGTTACCCCTCTGCCTTAGGAGAGATCCTGGGTGTTTCTTCTACACAGAGCACAGAGAGAAGCAGATTAGGGAATGAAATCTCTTCTCCCAAAACAAGGCAAGGATTTTCTCTACCTGCCTAAGCCCAAGAGACCCCCTCCTTTGCTGACTGGGAACTCTGATTCCCCAATGTTATTTTTCTGGGTGATGAAGGCTGTTTTTAGCTGTTTCAGATGGGTTTGAACAGTACCACAGTTAGGTCAGCAACACCCTGGAAAATAGGGAGAATGTCCAAAGTTGTCTATGCTCACCATTCGTCAGCAAAATCACAAGCGGAACTCACAACGAGAGCTTTCTACTCGAGAATCACAGGTCGTTCCTTCCTGCTAAGTGCCAGATCCCTTCTTCTGGAAACTATTGCCCACAATGGAGAACTCTCTGGGCTTTCCAAAGACCCCTGAGCAGAAACTCAAGTGGATCAGGTGAGTTTAAGAGCCATCCTAGAAAACTGGGCCACTCACCCAAGTCAACTTTCTTTTCCTTATCTGTTCTTTCCCAAGATCATTTTGCTCCCTCCTTAAATTTGCCCCAATTTCCTCCCAGAGCTTCCCTGTTGGATACACTTCAATCATAATTTCCAGCCGCATCTGCGAAACAAACTAAAGGTATTCACTCTGAGGACAGCTACATGGTTCCACTTCCAGGTCTGAAACAGTTCTAGAGAAAAAAAAAAACCCACAAACTTAAAAGCAAAGATGTGGCAGTGACAGGGATGAGAAAAAAAAAATGCAGTTTTCCTTCTCACTATCACTAGCCCAGTGAATTCAGAGTTAAAGGAAGGGAGCAACGGACCTGGAGAATACTAAGAAAACTTCCAGAATGTGGCTGTGCTCCACCGTAAGGTATCAGAACTGCCAAAACCCTAACAAGTCGATGTCATTTCATCTTAAAATTCCTCTCTATGGCCTGCTCCATTATGCGCATCAAAACAACTCTCAGATGGATTGACTTGTATTTTTATTAAGAGGTTCTTTTACATAAAAGAAGAAGCTGACAAGTTCAGCAACAATCAAATTCTGTGACTGAATAAATGCACTTTTAAATAAATGCAAGGGAAGCAAGTGAGGGAATAGGAAAAGTTGGGGGAGAGAATGAAAAGAATAGATAAAAATAGTGTAAATGTTAAGGAATAGTACTGATTAGGTTGGTAGGATTACCTACATCAGACTAAATTTATTTAGACAGATTTATAAAATCCAATGTTTTCAACACTAATACAGAGGTGGGTGATTTATATGATAAAAAGAAAGGCATCATAAAACAAATATATAACTAAGTGCAACAAGAACATTTTCTTTCTTATTATGTATGAAATACTAAACCCGAAATTTCCTATGCCGTCAAAATTTTTTCATTTAGAGTTTAGATCAGAACTGAGATCTTGATTGAAGAACCGGGTTAAGCATAAGCTAGTGATGGTACTTGACGTACTAGCAGCATTTTTTTTTTAAGATTTATTTATTTATACATACAAGCTGGGGTACAGGCCAGAGGCGTGGGGCGGCGAGAGGGTTCACCAGAGACAGAGTGGGGAGCAGAACAGGCAGATCAGAAATACACTGCTGAGGGGAGCAGCGGGCGAGGCAGGAGAGGTCTGCCGCACCATGTGGGATTCTCCCCGGCCGGGCGTCGAACTCGTATCGAGCGCCACCGACAGCTCCACAGCGCAGCGCTCAACCGCTGCACCACCAGGGAGGCCCCACTAGCAGCATTTTTTAAGGAAAGCTGTTGACATTTCTCCCAAATAAATTAACATGCCCATCTCTTCTGATGTATTTGATCAGAACACCACATTCATATGCCAATGGGAGTAGACACATGAGCAGGAGCCCACGAGAAGGTAAGGGTAGAAAAGGCATTTCATATTTTTTGACTAAGCTTCCAGTGCTACTACCTTATCTGTTACTGAAAATAACAATAGCACTGGTTCTAGACACTGTGTGACGATGTCCACACACCTGCGTATCCTCCGAATACCCCTGAAGAAGGTGCTTTTTTGTCCTCCTGTCCCTGTTCCATGTAGAAAGAAGCACGGTTCAACTTGGCATTTGGATCAGTGCAGCTTGTTTGGCACAGGCTAACAAGCCACTGTCTCCAGTGGCAGAAAGAAGTTGTCCAAAGCGAGTTTTCCTCCCCAAATTTGCGGGGATGAACTTCACTAGGATCCTGGATTGGAAAACTGATCACCACTTCCTTCCATACAGTCAAGAACGGCTGTTCACAATCAAGGCTGCCTTGAATGCATCCACATCTTCCCAACCAATCTGATCCTTCGTCTAAAAGAGGCAACATATTTCGAAGGGCTCCCGAAATGAAGATAAAATTGCACACGGGAAGAGGAAAAAATCTATAGATGCGCCTTCAATAGCTCATCAGCACCTGCCCGTCTCAGCCTCGCTCAGTTGCAGGGCTGGAACTTTAACTACCAGCCACTGCCTTGCAGTCTTGAAACCAGGACAAGCCAAGGACCCATTTCACCAAAGTCTAAGGCTGACGGGGCTGCAGTAAGTTCCATGTTTGCTGTACTTGACGTGAGCCTGGCTGGACACAGGCACACTGACCCAAGAGGAGCCTTCCTTTGGGAGGGTCTCATCAGGTGCCCAATGCAAAGGGCTAAGTGTTTTTTTAAGGTTCTGATTATTATCCCCGTGTCTACTGGAGGAACTTCCAAGCATTTTACCCAGTCCCAGAGAAACTGCAGTCTCCCCTGAGGCTGGACCCTGCCCCCTGAACTGCAGGTGCCAGCTGAGGTCAACAGCCCTTTCCTGACCTTAATGGTGAGGTGATTAGTTCATTAGTGCCAACAAGAAGAAATGTTGCCTTGTCCACTGTTGTATCAAGGTGTGCCTCCCCAGAAATGTTCAGACAGGCTTTTATCAACATGTGTCACCTTAATATGGGGCCCCATGGGTCTCAGGAGAACTAGTTACCATAAAGAATACAGATTACCTAAATCTTCAGATGTTTCCAGAAGTGATCTTTTTTCTTTAACTCTTTTTTCTTTAATTTATGCACACAAGAGCTGGGGTGTAGGCCAGAGGTGCAGGGGGCGGGAGGATTCACCAGAGAAAGAGTGGGAAGCAGAACAGGCAGATATACTGAAATATACTGCTGAGGGGAGCAGCGGGCGAGGCAGGAGAGGTCTGCTGCGCCATGTGGGAAGCTCCCTGGCTGGGGATTGAACTCATGCTGCAATGGCTGGCCATAGCTTTATAGTGCTGAGACTAATCCCTTGCGTGACCAGGGAGGCCCCAGAAATTATTTTTTAGGGGGCAAAAAAATCCCTATATTAAGGCAGGGCATCTGACAGGCAACGTTTTATCTTATGAACAGATCCCTTCCTTGTCATGAGAAACCCCCTCCTCACTCCACAGCACCCCAGGTCCTTGACCGATGCAAATCCCCAGTTTGTTCCATTTACTTCAGAATTTATATCCTTATAAATTCTCCATATGTATATAATTAAATTTGGTCATTTTCTCCTACTAATCTGTCTGATGTTAATTTCTTTGCTTGCTCAGTCCAAGAAGAACTCTGGGGCACAGGAAAATACACCAACCTGAATGACAGACACCATGGGAGTTACCTGGTTGAAAATAGATTTCTCAGTGCTAGCTGGCCTCCACTCTATGGCAGGTGGGCAGTCCAATGACAAGGTTAAATCCAGTCTTTCCCAGCTCTCTGACCCTCCCCCAGACCCACTGCTCAGATTTCAGTATGCTGGGCCTGCAACACAGTGAAAATGGAGTCCAGTTTTTGGTTTTTATCCAAGTTGGAGATTTTCTTTGTTCATTTTGTACCAACAATTTCTCTCACTTTCTCCAAATTATTCAACTCTTTTGCTATGCATCATTTATTGCTGCTGGTTGTAAGCATTAAAAATGGACCTCTGAGAGTTCAGAGTTCCTTGCTGCTTATTCTTTATGTTCTTTCCCTCATGCTCCAGGGGGCATGGGTACATGGAATCTCTCTGAGAGCACAACACAATCTACTGGAACCAGAACCCAGCTCCTAACCTGAGAGAGGAAGAACCACGCCAAAAGTGCTTTACTAACCATACAATCTTGTCCATTTCTTAGAAAACAGCCTATCCACTTCCTTGTGCATACGAAGAAGGAATTCTTGGTTTAGAAGGCACCGGTGCTTTAGGTCCAGTTTCCAGCAGTCAAGGCTCACTGTCACTGGCCCAGCCTGCACTCTGAATTAGCAATACCAGCTGGGCCAACTCCAGAGAACCACCTTGTCAATGGTGTCATCAGTCCTGCAGCCCAGGCTCTGGCTTATTCCTTCTTTGCCTCCCTTTCCCCGGACTCCTGATTCCACAGAGAAAGACCCCATTGGAAAGTCCTAACTGGCCTACACTCTGAGACCAAACAGTATTTCCATCCTCCTCTCTTGGGTCCTGGGGCGCTGAAATGCTGTCAACATCTCAACTTGGCTCTGGAAGACCAGCCAAGCAGGGCTCTCACTCAAGGGAGATGAAGTTGGCAAGCTCTCCTGGAAATAAGAACTTGACAAGTTCTCTTAAGAATGACCCATTTATTCATTCTCATTTTGAAGTTTGTTTTTAAACCACACCCAGTGGTCTCCAACATTTCTAGAGTTCATAGCATTTCACCTGGATACTTTTCTCCTGGTGAGAGCATGTAAGCAGAAAAAGAGACTTCACTGCCAATTGGCATTTCAAACAGAAAGATGCACAGAGCTTAGCCTTTCTCCCATTCTCATCAGATGCTCAGGAGTACAGACCCATTGTCACAATCAGATACTAGCATTTATTAATCTCTAATCTGATCCTTCACAATGGGTCCTCTGTCTATGGATGAATCATCCCAGACAAGTGTGATTCTCACAGACAGTCTCATTATCTCCAGAACTGGCAGTGAAGCAACTCACCTGAAACCATCAGTCTCATAGGCCCTGGTTGGGGGTGCTGACCATGCTACTAAGCAAAATGGGCTATCCTTATGGCTTAGCAATGACGTTTTGATGTGAATTTGGTACTGCTGAAAAGCGCCCCTAAATTGATCTTTTATAAGCTCAGCTTAAATTCTCCGCTAAATAATGCCAGTACAAGAGCTCAAAAACAGACTATTAACCAGTATGGCTTAAACAGGCACTAGTTTAGCTCAGACCAGGGTCACAATTAAACCCAGTCTGGGAAAATATAAGGTGGAACTACATTATTCTCCAAGTCTTCAGAGTATACACCACAATCTTCCTCAGTTACACAGGCCAATGGTCCAGCCACCTTGACATTCAGGAATTCTTCTCTCTGCCTATCTCTATTCAGTCATGCTGCAACGGAGTCCTTTGGCTTTTATTCCTTAGAGAAAAGTACATGAACAGACCCTCAAAAAATTCATGGAACTAATTCAAGCTGATATCAACATGAATGGTGGTTCATCATTCCCTTGTCTATGAAGCTTGTTATTACACACTTTCTTAGCCTCTTCTTCCTTAGCCTAAACACACACCCCTTCATTTCTCGTTTATTATTATGGTTCTTATTACAATAGCATTGAGTGGCTTATGGTGTTCTAAGTGCTACACTTGCATTATGTCAATTAATTCTCATACCCTATTAAGTAAGTCCCATTGCTCTTTCCATTTCCCCAAGAAAGAAAGGGAAATTTAGAGAGCTTGAGTCAGTCACCCAAAGACACTGCTGGTTTGAGAATCTCGCGAGGTCTGACTTCAGAGTGCACTCTCTCAACCACTATGCCACATATACCCAGACTTCCTTTAATCATCCCTGAAGCTCTGAACCATCTACACCCTCTGTTTTCATTGTGAATGACAGAATGATCACAGCATCTAGTAAAAATCTAAACCCTTTGTAGAAGTACAGAGATTACTTTCATGAACTTCTTCAGCTCTACTCCTATGCATCCTCTACAAACACAACAGCACTGCTAACTAGTGATGGACTTGATATATGTTATTACCCTACGGTATTTATTCTTATTGGACATCATATATCCAATTATTCATGATCTCATTAATTGTTTGCTAATCAATCAGATGCTGATTAAATACCTACCAGGTGCTATGGGAGTTAGAAGTCATCACCCACATCAAGTGTGCTAATTGGAAGAGAAGATGAAAATACACAAATGGATTGATGACTTTCTTACATGAAATGATAACCTGGGTTTTTGAATACATGTCAAAAAAACGGTGAAAACAGAGAACAATATTTTTTTAAGCTCCTTTTTACTTCTCTCTCTCTGCTAATTCTCCCATCAACTCTATCAGTAAGCAAATTAAATGCTCATGCATTTCAATCCAAAAACCAGAGTGTGAGTAGAAATACAAGTTACATTGACCTTGAATTCAGCCCTCACTTTGTCCTCGGGTGGACAATGGCCTCTGATGTCCACGCTCTCAGGCAGTGATGTTGGGGCTGATGGACATACCATATACTATCATATCTAAATACTCTACGGTCTTCATGAATTATACATCAATCTTTCTCCTTCATCTACCCAGCCTTTCATTTTCATCTCAGAAGATTAGATTAATATGACAGAACTTGTCCTTTATGAAATCAGGTTACTCAGTTTAAAAATCTTCTCTTCAAGTGATTGCAAATTGATTTTAAGAATTCTTTTCAGTGTTCCTTCAGAAAAGTTAGGGGAGCGGTAATTCCTAGTCCTCCCCTTCTGTGGGTGTGCTTGTTTTCTCTACATTGCCCTTTTCCTTCTGGCCTTCTGAGAGTTTTCAACAATTCCGCACAATGATCAGGACATCGATCCGTGATTTTAGTGCTCCCTGCTTAGAGAAGGCCTTGCACATTTAAACCCAACCAATTCACAAAAAATTCCTGACATCAAATGTTCTCTAGTTCAATGTGTTAGTTTCTGTCCCATTCATTGAAAAATCATACATGACAAACTATAGGTTATCAAAACGCCTCCAGTTCTATTAAAGAAGTATGATGATCTTTTTCCTCTTATGTTCTTTGTGATAAAGCAAAGATCTATTTTTAGAACTGACTTTGTTTCTGGCCCAGAGAAATTAAATAAATATATAAAGAAGTCATTAATATCAAATTTTTTGCTGATAACAGTGAGTTCATCTCTCCCTAAATCTCTGAACTTCTTAGCTCTTTCCCTACTCTAAGGTAGGAAGATCTCAGCTTCCCTTCTCATTTCCTTCACATAAAGGCAAAGACTCTCCAGTTTGATGACAACAAAATTCTTTAGACACCTAAATGACACTTAAATGACTTTATCTACTGAATATGCACTAGAAGAGAATTTCCACTCTCCTCAGTGTATCACTTGCAAAGGCAGAAGCAGTTGAGCCTTCTTCTTTGACATACCAAGTCATCATATCCAGCATGCCCAAGTTTTCTTTTGGATCAGCCTCACTAGCTCACAGGTTCAGTTCTCCTTTGCACAGAACAGGTGCTGTTAACTAGAAGTAGGTGCCTGGGCAGAACAACCTGTTCTAAGCTGGCCAGAGCCTGTAGTCTGAGTTCAATCAGAAAGAGCTTAGCTTATGAGACCCTCTGCCTCACTCAAGAGTCTAAGTCACAGAACATGAAAGAATGAACAAGTCTTCCATCTCAAGTGAAACAGATCAGGGGCCAAAATAAACCAAGAAACAATGAAACAACTGTGAAACAATGAGAAAACAAGCTATGGGCTGGCAAAAGGAATCCTGGAATGGAAGGCTGCCAGTGTGTGTGAGAAACAAAGCAATTTTAAAATAAAGATCAAGTGCATATACACAATGGAATATCACTCAGCCATTAAAAAGAAAAACATTCGGCATTTGGTTGGAAAGACAAATACTGGATGATTTCACTCAAATGTGTGATATAACGAAGCAAAACAAAGGAAAAGGCAAAACGAAACTAAAAAAAACTATAGAAATCTGACTATAGAAGTGAGGCTGTCAAATGGAGAGCGAAAGAGTAGGGGGGCAAAGCGTGGAGGGGCCCAATGGACTATGGTGGAGGACTATGGGTGCTCTTGTGTTGGGCGTGGTGTGGTAACATACATCTGATGAGGTGTGAGCCTACACCTCTGAACCACATATGGTGTGTTACCTCAGTAAAAAATAGTACAATTTAAAAAAAATTCCAAACCATTTCCCAAGTACAGAATTTGGGCTTGGACGCAGAATTGAGGATATGGCCTAAGTGCAGCATGAAAGACTTACAGGACTTATTTTTGTTTTCCTTTTCTCAGCTTTATTGAGGAATAATTGACAAAACTGTATCTATTTTAAAAATAAAATAAAATACAGACCAATGCGGCCTCGAGAGAGTCCCAGCACGGGAGCGATCTTATTTCCCCACCGCTTTCCAGCTCTCTCACATACGTCCACACGAGAAACTGCCTGGTATTTTGTTTTTGTTTGGAGTTTTGTGTTTTTTAGAAATAGCTGGATCTTGTTCCTGCAATTAAGAGTTAACTAAAAATAAAGAGGCTACCATGAGTTACTATTTTCTTGCCCCATAGCATCAGCCTTGGAATTTATTCTACAGCTCTGACTTTGAGGAGGAAAACATTTTTCCTCCTAGATGACTTTCACCTTGACAAGAGCCCCTCATCCTGGCCCAGGACTGCCAGAGTAGGAGGGCTGCCGGGCGGTGCCCCCTTCAGTAACAAACAGTGGCCATTCACCTAACACCCTCCCTGCAAGGCTCTTTGCTTAGTCTCCGTTCTGTCTGCATCCACCAGCTGGCTGCAATATTCATCCATGTGTGGCTTTTTGTCACACAGTTCCAAAGATGGATGGCCGGCGGCTGCATTCATACCTACAGCTTTGTGCTTAACCTTCTCGAGTTCTTGGGCGCACCCCTGAAAAGGCAAGATGGATCACCTCCCGCTGTTGCTTCTTCCATCTATCCAGCCACTTGCTGTTTGTTCAGTTCTGGGGTAACCCAAAACGGGGCACAGCAAGCAGGTGCAATTTGCTTGGCGATAAAGTCAAATAATTTACGAGATGATTTACAGTTTACTTGGAGATACTGTCTAGCCAGCACTGCATGGGAAGGGTTAATCAGAAGTTGCTTGCAAACGGGCCCTCAAAATACAGAAAGGAAGAGGCCGATGACGTCAGGTACCTCAGAATGTACCCAGACTGTCCAGGCACGATGAAAAATGAGGAGCTGGACCATACACCGTGATGAGAGAGCAGCTCCCACATCCTCCAAGACCCACACAAAGCTCCATCAGCATTGAGGAAGGTTGTTGCTGTCACATCAGGCCAATGTCTAAAAGTCCAGAAAGTGAGCTGTTCATTGGACTGAGTTTCTGTTTTGTTTGAATTTCGGCTAATCTGAAGATGGCTCCCGGTTTCTAAAACTTTAACTCCATTTTGTTCTCTACAGTTGCCGGAAATGAAAATTCTCCCATCTTATCCAGCTGTTTCAAGTACCTTATCCTTAGGACCAGAATGAAGCTAAAGGCATCCCAGTCTCCTGCATAGAAAACTGCAGAGCACAAACCAAGTTATTTGAATGGGAGAAGGGACAGTTGCAGTGAGAGCTGGGTTTCCACCACTAGGTAATTCACACGGAACTCTCTGCTCATAACCACTTCCAAAGAACTTGGTGTAGCAGAACAGAACAGGAAACTATTAAGTGTACCTACTGTAATTGTCAAAAAGACTTGTTTCTAGAATATTTAAAAGAATTCACTGAAATTTGGTGTGTGGAAGGAGTTACAGATACAGAGTTATTTGTTAGCACTGAGATTGAAGGCCCAATAAACATTAATTTAACTGCTAGGACTAGCATCTCAACACCAACCACAACTCCCCACTCTAACCACCCATGGAGGCAGACATGTGCGATTTATTCCTGTGAATACTGGTCTACAGACACTGCGATGGAAAATTCTGTCTGACAAGAACAAGGCCACTGACCTTCAAGCTTCCTACAGACTTTTACTCTCTGAATTTTACCTCAAGGTGCCTCAATCTTCATTGTGACTTTGACAATTAGTTTTCTGCCACTTTATAATGGGCCCTCAATGAAAATCTAAAATTTCTATTTTCCCCTGTATAAGCTTATATGGTCTTAAAGAATAGATTTACTAAGAAGCCAAGATAACAAAGCATTAAGTACAAGAACAGGAGAAGCAGACTATGGTTATGGAAAAAGAACTGGCCTTGAGATCAGAAATTGGGATTAAAATCTGGATAGCTCTTAGCTGTATGATCTTAGACAGCTATTTTACTTAGCCAACCCTTATTTTATTGTAGGAAAAAAAATGTTAATAATCTTAATGTATGTAGTTGTTAAGAGAACCAAATGAAATACTGCATAGAAAAGTGCCTGGTACAGTGTCTGGCACACAGTAGATTCTCAGCTTTATTAAGTATGAATCTACTCACCACACATGATGGCCAAAAATGTAAGCAAGGAAAAGTTCTATATCAAATATATTTAAAAATTGGTGAAGCTGGCAAGTTCATCATTTTTATGATACTTGTTGTATAAGCATTAGTTGCAACTGATCCGAGTTTCCAAATTTCACTGGATCTTCAATACAACCCAGAATAGAAGAGCATGGGTTCTCAAGATGTCCCCCTTCTGAATATGTGAGAATGCTACTTCCCAAGTCTCAACATTGAGATCCTTCCTATGACTTTAAGTCATTCATTCAACTGGATGATTGCTATGATTTCTTGCTCAAGAGGTATTCTTTTTTTAAAAAGTATTTATTTATGCATACAAGAGCTGGGATGCAGGCCTAAGGAGTGGGGGATGAGAGGATTCACCAGAGACAGAGTGGGGAGTAGAACAGGTGGACTGACTGAAATACACTGCTGAGGGGAGCAGCGGGCGAGGCAAGAGAGGTCCCCTGCACCATGTGGGTCAGCTCCCTTGCTGGGGGTCCAACTCGTGCTGCAGTGGCTGCCAGCAGCTTCATGGTGCTGAGACTTAACCCCTTGTGCCACCAGGGAGGCCCTTCCCCCAAGAGGTATTCTTGGCTTTTTCTTGCATCTTACTTTCTAGTCAGATGTCTGAAGAATATTCCCCACCCATTGACGATAGTAGTTCTATCTATTATGTCATAAAAGTTATCTTCTTCAACTATTGTTCCCAGCTGCCATCTATCTGGTCTCAGAGAAATGAGCTTCCATAGGGTCTGTTAGGCAAGACCAGCTATTTTGATAGCCTTTTACCACCAGGTCATCTTACTTACAAGATATGATTCTTCCTCACTATCTTTCTTCCCAGGTAAAAATAACGGATATCCTCTTGGCATACCTCAGCTTGAGTTTTTCCCCCATTTTAAGGAAAACCATTGTTTTTGGCTCATTTGTGGATTCGTTTGCTCTGAGCGTAAAGACTAAAACTACCCATGCCCACTTCCCAGGTCATCAACTGTACCCACTTCTCTTGATGTTCTTTGATAACTCATTAGCCAGCATGTGTACATTAAAGCATCCATTTCCTGCCAGTTAATCGAAATTTTAGAAAATAAAATCCTCTAGGCATGTAGATAAAGTATGCAAAAATAATTCCTAGCAAGAAAGAAGTATTTAAATCATGCCTGCACAGAGTCAAACCTGAACTAACAGCAAGAGGCGATAGGGAGGAAACAGTAAATTAAAACTCTGAATATCTGACTCACATAAGACACAGGCAACATAACAGCCTTGTAACAGTTTTTTTTTTTTCATTTACAAATCAACTAATTTCTAAATATCTTCACAGGTCTACAAAAATAATCACACTTCCAATGCTGTTCTCCTCATCAAAGCCACCCCCAGCTCTCTAGCTAATATATTCTCATTTAGCAAACCCTCAATCTTCATTCTTACCCACACCCTCCGTGGTGAAAAACACACTCTAAGGTCCATCCTCTCAGGGCCCAGTGATGTCACTGCCTACAGTCATGGGTGACTTTCACAGTCAAATGCTCGCATAGTAGGAACTCTTAAGAGTCCAGAGGGAGTGTTGGTTTGGACGGTATAATTAGAACCACAGGATTTAATCAGTGTTTTTTGTGCCCAGTCAGAAACTTGCTAAGTTCCTTCCTGCCCATCCATATAGAACCTATGAAGCTCTACAAAGAGACAAAAACATCTCTACTCACAGGCCTACATTTCCCTTGGGTTTCCCAAACTCAACTTTTAATTATCTGAAACTGCCAGTGTGCGTTCACATCTGTGTAATACTATAGGTGCATGTGCACTAAAAGAGGCAGAAGGAGTGAACACAGAAAGATCCACACACAGCGAGCTCACATCTTAAATACATACGGGACAGATCATGGTAAGTGGAAACCAACATGGCATAGTAAAAGAAGCTATTGGCTGCTTCTTCATCAAAGTAGACACAGAGAAGCACTCTGGAAAAGAAGTCTGAATCTTTCCAGAATTGCCCAAAGGCAAACAAATACCTCCCATCCTGTGGGAGGAGAAGAAGTATCCACCTTGGTATAGACAACACTGATGTCTGGAGAGTTGGGGGAAAATAATAAGGGGCCCCAGACTTGCTCAAAACTACTAGATGGGCCTCCCTGGTGGTGCAGCAGTTAAGCGCTGCGCTGTGGAGCTGTGGGCAGCCGCAACGCGAGTTCAACACCCACCAGCCGGGGAGATTCCCACATGGCGCAGCAGACCTCTTCTGCCTCGCCCCGCTGCTCCCCTCAGCAGTGTATTTCTGTCCATCTGCCTGTTCTGCTCCCCACTCTGTCTCTGGTGAACCCTCTCACTGCCCCACGCCTCTGGCCTACCCCAGCTTGTATGCATAAATAAACAAATCTTTAAAAAAAAACCAAACTACTAGGAACTCTTCTGTAGATTTATATTATTCAGAGAGAGACCACGACAGGCAAGAAAAATGGAGAAAGACTGTAATCCGCAGTGGGAGCCCAGCTCAACATAAGGGACTGAGACTCAGGGAAGACCAGTTTCAATATAGCACAGGCAGAATCTGGAAGTCTTTCTAGACACAGACATCCCAGAATAATGGCTGTGTCTTGAGAAGAATAGATGAATGAGTGAATGAACTCAAAACATTGTAAAATCAAGATAATCCAGAAAAAAAGAGTAAATTGGGCCTCCCTGGTGGCCTGAGGGCTAAATCTCAGCATTATCACCGAGATGCTCTGAGTTCAATCCCCGGCCAGGTTGCTTCCCACATGGTGCAGCAGACTTCTCCTGTCTCGACCATTGCTCCCCTTAGCAGGGTACTTCAGTAGACCCGCCTGCCTGTTCCCCACTCTGTCTCTGGTGAATCTTCACACCACCACCCCCTACCTCTGTCCCGCATACCAGTTCTTGTATGCATAAATAAATAAAAATAAATCTTAAAAAAGAAAAGTCAGGGTATACTACTAGATCAGACTGTCTAGTCTCTTTCCAGCTGAGGTCTAGAATCAGGCTGACCCACAAACTGAGCAAACTCTTGGTATTCTTGAATAATCTGGCATGGATATAAGAGACCTGCACAGGGTAATATTGCTTTCCCTGCTAATATAGGTAGAAGGGAGTTTTAAGAGTGAATTAAAAAAATAAAAGATGTGACCCTTGTTTTTACCCAGGCTGTTGATAAATACAAATGGAAATAACCCCAGTTACACACATTAGATTAAAAAAGAATCAAGAAGATCTGGTATATACATACAATGGACTACCACTCAACTATAAAAAGAGATGAAATCTTGCCAATGGTGACAGCATGGATGGAGCTGGAGGGGATAATGCTAAGTGAAATAAGTCCTAAGGAAAAAGACAAATACTGGATGATTTCACTCATGTGTGGAATATAGAGAAAAAACAAAGGAACAGATAAAATTAAACCAAAACAAACTCGAGAATTATGACTACTGAACTGAGGCTGCTAGGGGTGGGGACAAAGATAGGAGGGGGAGCAGGGGCCTACGGTGGAAGACAATGGGTACTTTGGTGGTGGGTATGGTGTGGCAACACAGATTTGAAGTGTGAATCTATTCCCCTAAGTCATCAACAGTATTGTAAACCAATGTTACCTCAATGATTAAAAAAGAAGAAGAAACAGAACAAAAGAGAGAGAATTACTTTGGGTCAGATTAAGTTAATTTTGCTAATGGGTCTTCATCAAAAAGTGAAAAAACAGAAGTATGATGAGGTGAAAGGTGAACATCCAACAAGTTCAGTACACCTCATTTGCCCAGAAACCAATGTGGCTCTTGTCAGAGAATACCCATCCTTGGAATCGCAACAAGGAGGAATGGGAATGGAAATTGTAGAAGCATTGAGTCTAGAACTGATATTTAATCTGATCTTACAAACCTTAATTGGGCTACAGACATTAGCAGAAAGGATTAATACCCACTGGGTTACCAGTCTTGCCAAGTCAGATGCACAAAGGAAGAGTAACTACTGTTTTTTAAAACACTGTCATAATATTGTGATGCTTATCGCTGAATTTTTTTAATCAAGAACTCTAGTTGGTGGGGGGAGGGCTTATGAATAATCTAGCTTTATACATTCACTTCTAAAGATATAACATGCACTGAACCCTTGAATCATTATGGAGCACACATTACATAAAGGACCTGGTCCTAAGTTCTTAAAAGGATAAGAATACAAAAAATATTGAAATTAACCCTCATCAAAGAGAGTTCATAGTCCTGGCACCTGCAATATACGAGTGACAATGATACAAAGTGAGTATAATTACTATAAAATAAAGGAAAGTAAATGTTACTGACTTTAAAAAGGAAGGGATCACATAGGACCAGGACTTGAGAAAATCCTCACAAGAGATAAGATGAGCACAGCGATGATGGTGGAGATGATGGTGATTATTCTCACCATCCTAAGAGGGCGAGGGGCCAATTCCAACAGTGGGGACATCTTAAGTAGCAGTGAGGAGCAGATTCTGAGGGCAGTGAATTTCAGCTGGGCTATTCTTTCCGCCATTTTTTTCGGGTGCCTCATAAATCACCAGACCCTGGATTGGAGGCTGGAGTTAGGGACAGGAGCTTCTTCCCTAACCTTGCCTGTTCCCATAGGGGAGCAAGAGGTAAACAGAAGAATGTAACAGGCAAACACTGTACTGCCTGCCAGCTTGGGGCTTGAGAGCAGCGGCTCTGTGCTAAGATGGTCTGGCTGGGATGGGATTCAACCACCTACAGGCTATTTGTTACCACAGGTAAGTAATCTGGCCATGTCTCCTTCTCTGATAGATGGGTCAGCAATCCACCTCACACATGTATGAGATGTGTCTAGGAAATCTTACTGCAGGGGAGGCACAAAATGCTCAGGAAACGGGAGAATTTATTGTGAGTGCTGTCTGAATACCTGACGTCATGAAAACAGCCTTTTGGAAGGAGAACTGGGGAAGGATCAGCCAAGGGTATGAACTTTGAAAAAAGTCATTAGTATGTTTTTACACACTGTTTTCCAACAACGTTGTAGCATTTCACACTCTCGCAAGCAGCGTATGAAAGTGCTGATCTCACAAAGCTCCGTCGTTAATATATTCTTTACATTTCCTGCCAGTTTGGCAGATGAAAGTGTTATGTCATTGTGGTCTTAGTCTACTATCTTTCATTAGTGCAAACATTTTTTCTGTTTTTCAGCCATATACATTTTCTTCCACATAAAGTGGTATTCCCATTTTATAAATGGAAAAACTGGGAACTCTGGTGACTGACAGACTTACAGAGGGAGGAAATGGAGAGCCCTTGAAAAATTACTGAGAGGAGAGGAAATTAATAGGCTCTTACATTACAGTGTACATGTGCTGGCTCATTTCTTGTCATTTTATGGGAAAGAACAGAAGTAAACTAAATTAATATGAAGGCAAGTTTATGGGGGCTTTGGAGAAATTAATATGAGCTAAGCTAGACAAGAGAATAAATGGAAAACTTTAAGATGGATGAGTATGGAACCAAATGAAGAGAAAAAGAAAAGCAGAGGAACGTGGTGCTCAAAGGAAGGTGAGGGAGAGGAGATGAGAAATGAGACCCCCCCAACTCCCCAAAGATCACACAGTCATCATTTCATGTCCTTTCATCCCCCACCTCTAAACTTGAACAAATACAGCTTCAGCTGTCCTGTTTCTGCTGCAAGATGTACGATGATGTAGAGAGGCAGGTGGGGGGAGGAAGGATGGAAGGAGAGAACAAGGGCATGCTAATGGGGGTCCCAAAGGTGCATTCCTCTCAAAACCGATAGTCCTGAGCCCCATTCCGTTAACCTAGTGGCCCTGTCTCCGTCCTGACTGGAGCAAAGTCTGAGTTGGAACAGCAGGGATATGGGTGCTTCAGCCCAAGTCATCTTCGGGAAGCCCCTTGTCGTTCCAAGAACAGAAGGTCAACATAGACAAAAAATGAGGCCAAGAAGAGACTTGGAGCCAAGAGCTTCCTCACACCCACTTCCTTCACGCATTTCTTTTTCTCAAGAAGGGCCACTAAGTCAAGCTCTGTCTCCACCCCACCATGCAGCCATTTCCAGTTTTCTCTAGACCCCTCTTTTCCATGACACTGTCAGTCTGCCCCACCGTGCCGGGAAACTGAAGGAAAAGGTAAGTCAGGTTGGGAAGGGAAAATGGCAGAAGGAAGGTTTTAAAGGAAGTCCATGTGTCGCCACTGTCCGAAAGTAGTTCAAAATCCCCTCCAGCCCTCTGCAAATCCAGAGCAGTCATAGCTGCCAGATCCAACAAGGCTGGGGGAGTCACAAAATGAGAGAAGGGGCCCAATCACTGGTGTCTTCCCATCACTGGCACCTGGAGGACCTGGGCGGTTTCTCCATTAAGCCGAAGGATTCATTAGCCTTTCTCCTGTGTTTCCCTTCCTCAAAGCACACTGAGACTCCGAATCCAAGCACCAGTTATTTAAGGTGCTAAGTATGTGCCCACAGGTCAGGTGGTGCCTCTGTTCCTGGGCAATCTTACTGATTCTGGTCCAAATATCAATTCTTAAGTTGGCACAGGCAAAAAAATCTTTTCTGAACTTTCTGCAGCAACTAGGGCTTGCTTTCTCTGTCTCTCTCCAAGTTCCTATGTCTGCCCCAACTGTCTGCCTTTCTTCCACTGAGACCAACTGAAACCACCTTTAGCTAGTTTCTACAAGA
>PVIJ01005102.1:0-108111 GCA_004024925.1 Scalopus aquaticus
TCCTTCCCTCCTTCCCTCCTTCCCTCCTTCCCTCCTTCCTTCCTTCCTTCCTTCCTTCCTTCCTTCCTTCCTTCCTTCCTTCCTTCCTTCCTTCCTTTCGTCTGTCCGTCCATCCATCCATCCAATCAAGTTTGGAACATCCTCTAAGTGCTGGGCACTGCTGAGGATGGAGCAGTGAACAATGAAGCAGCAAGAACCTCTGCCCTTGAGGAGGTCACCTTCTGGGTGGGGAGGCCAATAGGAACACTTTACAGTACATGCAGTGGCGAGAGATGTTTGGAGACGTTTGAAGCAGGGGTAAACAGGTGGGTTTGCAGTTTAGATAACAGTGATCCAGAGCAATGAAGGTGGCATCTGAATAAAAACTGGACTGACAGGAACTGGTACCTGACCTCTCTCTCCAGCTCATACTTCTCTCTTCCCATCCCATCTGCCATCACTTTGGCTTTGTTTCCTCCCCCAATAACCAGAGGGAAGCGAGATTGGAGCTGTGTTCATGATAGGGGAATCCAGGAAAGGTTTGGTTAATATGAAGGGAGCAGGAACGAGCTACTGCATCTGACTGAATTCTACAAATACTAATTCCTTTTACTCCAGGGCTTTTTGCAAGGGACTGAATTTATAGCCTTGTGCCTCTGGTAAGCTGTGCCCCTTCCAATCAAGGTATAAATGGAGTGGCTATGAAAAATCCTGGCTGGCTTTGGTCCCTGTTGAAGACCAAATGCATTTATTTTTATTGAAAAGTCATTAGCAATAAGATACCAGACTACTCTCCCCTCCACCAAAATAATATTAAACAGAGACAAGGTTAATTTCTCTGTGAGGGAGCAGCTATCCAGCTAGCTGGAGTATAAACTTTTTTCTCACACTGACCTCTTTTGTTATTGCTTTATTTTCATTAAAATTTGCATCCTGCCAGAAGAATGTTCAGGGTGCAAAAAAGAGGATACACATACTTTTTTAAAGTCAAAACAAAACAGGAGGTGCTATTTCATGGTAGACCAATGCCTTGGTGAATATATCCACACTGGAGGCTAGTTCAATGGTTTGAATTTTGCTTAAGGGTCCAAAAGTTTAAGTTTTAAGATGATCGAAGCCTTTGGTTTCAGTCACATAATCCCGTGCCTAGTGAGCAAATGACTCAGACATTTCTTTTCAACAAAGAAAATAATGAGGAGGTTTTAGTAGTAAAAAAAGCTTTCTATGTGCATGCGGTTGGTGGATTCTTTAGAAATGAATCACTGTACAGCACAGCATCGTAGAGATACTGTCACTTGAGGACATGGCCCTTCAAGGAGTGGCTTGATTTCTAGAAACTGGGTCCCCAGCTCCCTTCAGGAAGCCACACCTGGTCCCTGGTGTTCAGTAAGTGTTCTTGTCCAAGGGCCCTTTCATGTCAGGCACAAAACGAAAGCTTTTGGGGGACAGAAGAAGGAACTCAATTTGGATCCCATCTCTGGCACAGGATTATGTTACTCAACTATAATGGAGATAATAAGATCTACATCTCTTAGGGTTTTTTTGCACAGATTACTGATGAGATAATACACTGGTCAACAGTTGAGATGGCTACTGACTTAAAAAGGCCCTAATCTGTAGTATCTTGGTGTGCTGAACATGAATATAACCCTGAAAATATTTTATTAGCTCTTGTTTTGAAGATATTTCATGTAATTCATTTTATATGTTTCACCGGGTAAATTTATCCAGTAGGACTGCAACAACATCCTAAATCAGCCTAGAATGATGTAATATTGCATCACATTACATAATACCATCATGCACACATCATCTAGAGTTGATTGCATCATTTTCTGATGCAATGCAATACTACTGCCAGGTGGCTGCTTAAGTAAGCTGATGTCAGCAGTGCACTTTATAAAGCCCTGTTGGAAAAGTTGAGCACTGAAAATATTTCAGACTTTGTGGGAGACAGTTTAAGCTACTGTTTCATAAAACTGTTATTATTTTATCCATTTAGGCACAATATAGAACAGTAATGCCTCGAAATTGCATTAATAGCATGGACAATTTCTGCTCTATTTGTGGGAAAATGACATTTGCCAACCAGAAGAAAAGTATCACTTCTCAATTGAAGGCTTATTATCACTTTTACTTCGGAAACAAGGTTGGTGACCAAGACAAGTCTTGGGCCCCACATATATGCTGTGTTACACGTACAGCACAGCTTTCACAGTGGTTAAATGGCAAAAGACATCAATGCCATTTGCAGTCCCCATGGTGTGGAGAGAGCCAAGCAACCACATAAAAGACTGTTACTTCTGCTTGGTTCCTCCTCTTTCTGGTGGAATAACAAAGCAAAAAAAGTCAAGAATAGTCTACCCAAACATCTGTTTGCACTGAGACCAGTTCCACATGGTGAGGGACTTCCTATTCCAGAACCTCCAGCAATATATTCTCTTGATTCATCGAATGAGGGCAAGGGTGAGCTGACATGTTCATCTCTGTTCTATCAGCATGCAGTCATCTACATTTTCACTGTGGTGCATCATCAACCCCACACAGACTAACACAGGGAGAACTAAATGACCTGCTTCGTGATTTGAACTTATCCAAGAACAAGGCAGAATTGCTAGGATCACAACTCCAACAATGGAATCTTCTAGAAGATGTCACAATTACTTTCTATCGAAAGCGTCACCAGCAGTTGGAGCCTTTCTTCAGAAACGAAAGTACTCTGGTATTCTGTTCCGATATTGAGGGCCTCATGAATGCCTTAGAAATCACTCATGACCTATGAGAATGGAGACTATTTCTAGACTCTTTGAAACTGAGTCTACAGGCTGTGCTTTTGCACAATGGAAACCGTCTTCCATCTATTCTATTCCTGAACAGCTGTACAAGAGACAAGCGGAGAAATCTAAGAAGTAGTCTATGACTTGATTTTTTACAGGTATTTACCGTAGGCCTATTACTACTGGCATGCATTTCATGATGTAAACATCCATTTATTGCAGATTACAAAAAACTAGAGCCAAAATTAGAATTTGACTGTCATATTTGTATTGAGCACATACAAATCGATAGGAAATGACTAATTTTATTTCAGTAACATAACTTTTGTAAAAATTTGTTGCCCAGTGATATGTATACTACACTCTTAACAGAGTGAGTTTGCACATGTAGAAGGCACCCAATAAATTAATGGTGGCTGCCACAAAAAGTGAGGTTCTCCAGTGTCTCAGCTGTCTGCTCACCTGCACCTGTGCACCTTGATGGATGAAGAGGGGCTCAGCACAGTGCTTTGGCGCTTTCTCTGAATGCCTGTTTTTCACACCATGCATTTCCCCCTATCAGTCTCCCTCTGGGAGACATGTTTCCAAACCGCCTAAAGGACAGTGCAGTAATAACCCATACTATTTCTAA
Organism: Scalopus aquaticus; assembly: GCA_004024925.1. Lineage (NCBI taxonomy): Eukaryota > Metazoa > Chordata > Mammalia > Eulipotyphla > Talpidae > Scalopus > Scalopus aquaticus. The sequence goes on from PVIJ01005102.1 coordinate 3,388, forward strand.
GCAGGATCCCTACAACACCCCCATAGCTCAGCTCTATCCCCAGATAACCAATACCCTGAGGCTCTGGGTTGCATCACCGGCTTATCCCGCTCAAGAATCACTATTTCGCCTCTGAGCTGGCCCTGAACATCCAGGGGCTATTGATGTTAGCATTCTAATTTTTCTCAGGGAGTCCTTCGAGGCTTACCCACATCTAATTTGTCTGAGCTTCTCACATCGTATATTCCTCCCAGGTTTTAAGAACATCTGGAACAGCCTTTGCGCTGGTTGCCAAGATCAAAATTTGATCTGTGGGTAGAAGTATTCTTTCCCACATAATGCACTCTCTGTTATTTCAATCTCTTGCTCTCTCGGGCCTTTGGCGTTACAGTTTTGACAGCACCTAGTTCATTACTTGCTCTGTGCCTGCTGCATTACCCACGCGGCAGGGCCAAGAGGGTCACCACCAGATGTCAGGGGAAAGGGGCAGAGGAAGCAGACACAGCAACAGGGAGGGGCAGCTTGCTTAAGTTCAGAGGGGCAAACTTGCTTGTGCTTTGTTTCCTTTTTTAAAAAGCACTAAGGGCTTCTCTGGTGGTGCAACAGGTTGAGTCTTAGCACTATGAAGCTATCTGCAGCCACTGCAGCACGAGTTTGATCCCCGACCAGGGAGATTCCCACACGGCACAGCAGATCTCTCCTGTCTCACCCGCTGCTCCCCTCAGCAGTGTATTTCAGTCAATCTGCCTGCTCGGCTCCCCACTCTGTCTCTGGCGAACCCTTTGACCCCTGGACACCTCTGGCCTGCACCCCAGTTCTTATATGCATAAGTAAATCTAAAAAAATAATAAATAAAAAACACTCACTAAGACACGTATTGTCCTTGAAGAAATTCAGAAATTTCAAGCACTCTTCCAGGTCATTGCCACTGTTGTTGCAGTCACACCAGGGGGCCACGCTGAGGCTGCTGGAGTCCACGTAGTTGGGGGTCATGACTGTACCTAGAACAAAAACTAGGTGTTATTCTTGTACGGTGATGTAGACTTTCTCAAACAAACGTCGCCCCGAAGGCAGATGCACTGTGAATAATCACAAATACTGTGTTTGCTGAGTGGGAAATTATGTTAAGCAGAGCATTTTCTTGGCCATTTATCTTGTGCACAAAAAATAATTCACACATTTACTTTAAAAATTAAACCAGAACTCCTTGAGTTGCACTTGGGTATTTTTTTCCTGCACCGATGGCAGGCGTGTCAAGGAGTGGGAGAGAACGAACTCAGAATGCGTGCGCTGCCAAGTCTCCTGCATTTTCTTCAAAATGCCATTAATCTTGATAAATTGAGAGAACTTAGTTCTACATATCTTTCACTGCACTTCTGTCAGAAGTGCAAATGGTTTCCCAGAGTGACACAGGGAAGCTCAGAAACTATACTCTGGGTGAACGGATGTATATAACGAGGGCTCTGCTCGCCAGACACTCAACTGACTTAACGAAAGTCTTCCAAGTTGTGAAGGAATTGGCAACAACCAGTGGAAATTCTCTAATCTGATGGCTCTGAGAGTATTGTCTCAATAGCCCTCAGACGTCCTCAAGTAAACGCTGGGTGGTCTCTCTTGCCTCCATCTTCCTGTGGTCATGTTTTTTTTCTGATGAGTTCTGCACTGGCACAAATAAACAATACATTGAGACTTAATACAAACCAAATGTCCTCTTCTGGGTGGCTCATACCAAGCAATGCCTACTCCCTCCAAGAAGCCTTCTGTTTTTATATATTTTGTAGAAGTAGGAAATAACAAGCAGTCAATGATCCACAGGCTAGAGTTGGTCACAAACAGAAACAATTTCCTTGTAAGTTCTTCCAGGTCCAAGGTGTATCAAATTTGCCCCACCATCCTCACTGATTTTAAGTAAATAATATTCCAATATATGTTGGGATAAGAACTTCAACTCATAGCAGAGAGGGAGCTCTGGACTTTGGGTGAAAAAGGAAAGGCACCCCAAAGTTGAGTGAAGATGTTAAGATGTGTCTGCTAAGCGCCCAGTGTTTGCCTGGCATCACTGTGGACCTCTGCCATATGGAAGAAGTAGGACAAACTTTGTCCTAAAGGAAGTAGAACCCAGTGACCAGTGTGGAGGAGACCCAAGTCCAAGAGAGAAATAAATTTGGTCTGCAGAATGCACTGTCTCTCCCAGTTGTTCTGTTAATTGGGGAGGATTTCATCACTGTCAGGCATGAAAGGGTTTGCCAGACCCAGAATGACTCCACGGAAATGCCTGGCAGTGCCAAACCTTGGCCACTCACAGGAATTCATGAGCCCAGACCCCTGGAAGAATAGGGACAAAAGTGTAAGTAGTGATAACACCCGTGAGTGGGTCTGAAGCCCCTCCACAGTCTTCTTTGAGCTTTTCTGTGTATGTAAAGAAACTTCGTACAATCAGCATGCACTGGCTTCTGTTATTGGTTAAACCTGCAAATGCAGAGTTGCTAAGTACCCCGACTAGAGGCAAATTGGTTTAAAAAAAAGGGAGAGTGAAAGCAAATGTGTCATGCTGACTGAAAGAAGACACACTCACGGGGCATCTCCACAAACTGGTGAAAGGTATGATCCAAGAGAACACGGGGAAACGAAAGCTGGCGTGAGTGTGCCCACACCTGTAATGTCCCTGCACTAAACTCTGTCCTTGATTTCCATGGTGGCTCTGTTGGAAGACAGTCTGGTGACAAAGGCTCCGTCCGTGCTGTTTGTGGTGGGAAGCTGTTCCTGCTGGGCAACTTTCGTGATCCTGGCTGGGCCACCCCCTGACCACCGTGATGTCCCTCACCCCACACAGCCCTCACCAGGTGTTCCTTCTCAGCTGTCAGTGGTGATGGAGCCCTGGGCTGCCTTCCATGGTGCCAGGCACCTGCGGGGCCTGCCTTTCCCCCTGGACACAAGCTTAGCTCGCCTGTGTCTGGTTCGATTGCTCTGTTCTCCTGAAGCTGAGAACCTGATTCTTCAAAGCCACAGGATGCAGGGGTTAAAGTCTCAGCACTATCAAGCTGTCTGCAGCCTCTGCAGCAGGAGTTCGACCCCCGGCCATGGAGCTTCCCACATGGCACAGCAGACCTCTCCTGCCTCACCCGCTGCTCCCCTCAGCAGTGTATTTCAGTCAATTCGCCTGTGCTGCTCCCCACTCTGTCTCTGGCGAATCGTCTCACCGTCCCCCATACCTCTGGCCTACACCCCAGTTCTTGCATGCATAAATAGAAATAAATATTAAAAAAAAATAAAGCCACAGGACTTCACAGGAAATACTGTTCCTGCTGTGTCTGTTTTTGGGGCAGGCGGCAGATTTTAGGCTCAACCCCCTCCTGCCCACCAAGAGCTGAGTTACCAAGAATATGAATGAGAAGGAGGGTCTCAGGATTTAGAGTTCATTTCCAAAGGGCCATTTCTGGGAAAGAGAAGGAGGTCCCCAGGCTGATTGACCTCTGAGCGCCAGGTCCAGGGCTGGGCCTGCGGGGCTGTCCACCCCTGCCACAAGCTTCCTTCCCTACTTCCATTCTGCCGGTCCGTTGAGCGGCCTCAGAGCCTCACACTTGCAGCCCCCGGCTCTATCTTGAGCCCGTCTCTGTCTTTGCGTTTGCCCATCCATGATCTTCCCTCTCACTTGTTTTTTATAGGCAATTCCTAAAGGGCCTCCCATCCAAACCCACAGTGGCCGCTGTCGTGGAAAGAGCCTGCCTGTGCCAAGCAGACTTCCTTCCCATGCCGTTTCCCCCAACTTACCGATCAGCCCCGAGTAGGCCAGGAGGCAGTCGGCATAGTTCTCTTTCAGGCAGCTGCTGACAGACCTGGACTCTGGCTGGCAGTTTGTGAAAAAATCCGCAAGGCGGGACCTGCAATCGGAAGAGGGCGTGAAGGGGGTGCATTAGACTACCCTAAGCCTCTGCACAGATGTACTTGTCTTTGTTTCTTTGCCGGTAAGGACTTTTTCCACACCAAAAGAAAAAAGAAAAGAAAACCCAGTAACCACGAATTCTTAAAATGCTTGCATCCTTTCTTACACACTTCCCCAACTGTCCCCTCCTCGCTCCCAGTCCTCACCCACCTGCGTGTCTGCTTATTTGGAGAGAGGTCTTCAGGGCCTATAACTGAAGACATCTAGATGCTTTGAAGTTCCCATTCATTATTTATTTCTGACTAGTCCTATTTGCATCTTCAGGAAATACGCGCCTCTTCACACTCACCGGAGATCCACATGGGGAAAATATTTACTTTATACAGAAACATGTCCCTGGCATCAAAATAGGATCCTACAGCCCATCTGCTCCTGTAATTCCTACTGGCTTTAAAAATACATGTGTCTGTCGTGTAAGTGGCCTCTCATCCATCAGCCCAGGGGCCAGTGATTTATTCCAGCCAAGTGACACTGAGGACGAGTTCCAGAATCTAAGAGAAAGGTGAGAGGGACAGGTGTCGCTGGACCTGAGTGGAATCCCCCGTGGTCCTGTAAAAGGGGGGTCCTCAGGAAAGGGATCCCACCCACACCTCAAGCCAGAGAGATCCAAGACACCTAGGACTACAAATCCCAGAATGCCACCATCACCGAAGGAAGGATGCTGAGGACTGAGGGTGGAGTTAAGAAATGGTTTTGGGATTTAAAAGCCAGACCTGTGAGCTTGGAGGGGGCTATTGCTCGTGGTTGTGGATCGCCAGGTTTTGAGTGCGCCATAAGATTCCAGCTCAGCAGAACTGGTTAGACGCATTCATCAATTTATTCTTTATCTTCTTCCCTTCCCTTTTTGTAAATAAACCCTTTTATTAATTTTATCCTGTGTGTCTGAAGTTGAGTCTTTTAAGTCCCTTTTAAGTGCACGGGTGAGAAGCCAGACAGGCACCCCATTTATATTGGGGCTACCCTGTAACAGTCCGACTGGGGGTATTGGCCCTGGGTGGAGCTAGTGCCTGGCGGGGTCACTGATCAGAATGCAGAATGTGTCTGCTGTCTGGGGACTCTCCAGGGGCCACTGTCCACTGGAAGCCCTGGGTGGGGGTGAAGCTGCACAGACCGGAAGTGAGAGAGGCCACAGACACGCTGGCCTGGGGAGCGTGAGGGCGCTGAGTGGTCAGCGGCATCGTTCAGTCTGAAGAGAACATTGTTGGCGAAGTCCTGAATGAGAGCCGGCCACCCTGAGGTCATCGCGGCAGACAACAGCTCTGTTTCTATGTGAGGAACACAAAGCACTTCAGAGAATTTAAATTACCCAGCAATTAGGAGAGACAATGGACAGTTCTCTCAGCTCTTGTCTCTTTGGCTATCTCGAGTTGACAGCCAACATACCCAAGGCTGTTTTTCATTCTTCCCACCCAAGAAACTGTTTATGGAGCAGACTTTGTGGTCTAAGTTTGTGTTGGGGGGTAGAGCCAGGTAGGCTGTGTGGCAATGACTAAGGCTTGGGAAGGCCTGCAGGGAGCTGGAGACCTGCCCCTTTACCACAACGATAACGAGAGAGGCATCGAAAGACTTGAGCTGATCCAAGTCCCATATGCACATGGGGAAGACCGCGCCGTGGTCGGTGGGACTGGACTCTCCTCGAACAAGGCGTCTGAGCCTCCCTATCTGCACCGATCTGTCACTCCGTTTGTCTGTCATGCGCCTGCTTCCATCTCTGATCCCCAGGGCAAGCGCTGAGCTCTGCTTTATTTTCTTTGCACAGCACCTGACGCTCCTCTGAGAGGCCTTTTACAAGCTCCCCAAGCAGGGCCATGTGCTGTAGCTAAGTGGCTTGGCAAAATCTGCAAATGAGGCTGTGCGTGTGCCTCGATCTTTCCCATGGTCTCAGCCTCACTAGCGTTTTCCAGCTCTAATTGAACACACTGAAGGGCAGCAAACCTGGCTGTTTGCTGTAGCCTGGTTAAAGGATTTATTCTTCAGAGGAAATCCCTAAAGGTGGCTCAGGCTTACTCAACTGGCTCCAATGGCATCCAGCTTGGATGGAGTGTTAATTTCAGGAGAATTCTCCTGGTCATGAAAGTTAATGATCTCATAGCACTGAGCTTCTAACTTTGCAGAGGCCAACATGGTTCAGGCAGCTGGGGTTCCAGTTCCGCACACAACCGGATCAGCTCTGCCACCTGGCAGCCCTGAGCTCCCGGCCAGTCCCCAGAGGTGGACGGAAGGTTGCCGTCTCCAGTTTCTCGTAGTATCTCGAGCAGACTATTAAGCGGGTGGTGCAGTGATGGGGATTACTGTCCTTCAGTGCGGAGCTAATGCCACCAGACTCATTTTGCTTAACAACCTCAGAATTGACTCACAATTGTACCCTGGAATGAAAGGCTAATTGAGTCAGTCTGGTGCGGAGAGCACAGCCCTGATTGGGAGGATAAAACTAGATATACTGCTCGGAGCACAACCCTGGACAAGCCAGATTTTGAGATCATCGGCATCGATCCCAGACACTCGCACAGCCAGTGGATGGAAAGAGTTTCAGTATAATTGTGAGCACATGCGGCATTGCTACAGCACAAATGTGATTCTTTCATGGGGCCCACCTGCCCTCCACATTTGTGCTCAAGACAAGACAGTCACTGCATCGGAGTCACACTTTAAAGATAGAAAAACCAAAGTCAGAAGTTTAAATAGTGATGCGCTGGACCCACTCATGACTAGTTGACTGGTATTTTTCCAGGCATTTGGGCAACTGGATCAAATCACCGCAGTAGCATTAAAGTGGCACTGGAGAGAGTATTTACACCGAGGTCATCCGCAAACGCTATAAATCAGGGCGTTTTGTGTTGTTCTTGGAGAACCAGCTATTACATATCTGCTGGCACAACCTTGCTTCAAAGCTAGTATGATGTGGTCCATCCCACTGATAAATTATGGGTCATGTCTTCAAAATTCAGTCCCAGCCCTTCTGGCACACACTTCTCTTCCCATCTCAGGCAACTCTGGGTCAAATCAAACGGTGTCTTACTCATTAACCTCCAGTCTTCAGTACCTCCCAGAGAAAGTAAACAGTCCTCTCCCAGAGATCCTTCCTTCGTCTACTCTTACCAACTCTCAGAGCAATGTGAGCAGATGATGACATGTGTTGACAAAACAGCTGAATTCTTGTCTGTTCCATTACGTGATGTGTCAATTGCTTATGATATAATGATGAATAAGTTCCCTGTCCCTGAACTTAAATAACCTGAAATCTAGAAGCCGAAAGAAACAAGTAAAAAGATTATAATAATATAGAGGCTAGGTGGTAATAAAAGATAAAAAAGGCTTCTAATAAAAATGGCTAAGATGAATGAAATATTTCCTCTATTAGGCGTGTCTTTACACACTTCATATTTTTTCCTGACAATGCTAACAAGGTGGGGGGTCTGTGACTTTATTATCTTCATTGTACAGATGACACAGCCACAGTTTTGCAAGTTTAGACTGGAGTATCATCATGTGGTAGTAGAACCAGGATTTAAAACCACAGATTTTGATTCTACAGCTTAAGGTGTGAAGCTGGACCCAGAGAGGCCATGATATTGGGGCTGAGCCTGGAGGATAGGGAGGCGCTGTGGTTAAAGGTAGAGGAAGGCATTCCAGGCAGAAGAATATTCCAGGCAGCGGATGATAACGTAACCACAGTCATAACCCCAGAGGGCCAGTAGTGTTTGTAATGCCTGATCTAAGTCCTTGACATGTATTCACACATTAATTCTCTCAGCTATTGTAGTAGGTGAACGTCACAGCCCCATTTTACAGATGAGGAAGTTGAGGCACAGAGAAATTTGGTGATTCCCTCTGAGTTGTGCAGTTCTGTGTGGAGCTGGACTGGGACCACACTCAGCCTGCACCAGAGCCGAACTCCTTCTCCATCACCACGCCAAGCAAATGCACTGTCCAGAAATGGCGCATCGTTCATTTGGGGCAGCCAGGCCACTGTAGGCAAGTGTGAGTGCCTGGAGCCCACGCTGGGGATGCTGGGAAGAGCCCGAGTGACCTAAGAGGTTGGCTTTTATCCTGAAGGTAGTGGGAACCACTGAAACATTTTAATCAGGGAAGTAACAGTCAGATTTGCATAGCTGGAAGATTCTTGGGTCTCTCAGGTGTTGAGCAAAGATTTGCTTAAGATCTACTCCCTGCCCTCATTGTTCCAGCAGGAAGGGGAGAGCAGGGAACTGGCCAAACATGGGAGGGACAGTTATTCAGAGATGGATCAGCAGTGGGCAGAGGGAGTGACTGAGGCTGGAAGGGGAGGAAGAAAGGATGAAGCATGGACTGAGGGGGTCCCACTAGGAGGAAAGTTAAGACTGCAGAAAGGAGGAGGGAGGACAGGGTAGAGATAACTCACAGGCATTGGGGAGGAGTAAATCTGCACGGCAAACAGTGAGGTGGCCGTGTGCATGTCAAGTTCCTGGAACCGTGGGGAGCTAAGTGTCAAGGAGGTTGTTAGCCACCTCCGTCTTCATTTGTCTGGCCACCTACCACAACCTGTGCAGTCCCAGCATCCCATCCCCAGAACCTCCCCTTGCCAACCTGGCTTAGCATCACCTGTAACCTGTCTCTGTGGCATCCCCCCAGCCCCATGCTGCTGTGACCCAACCAAAAAAAGCTTAAATGTACAGTGTGGGATAATGAAAAAAAATGCCACAATTGCATTTCTTCTGGAAACATGAAATCTCCATGACTACAGTAGTGATGAACCTGATTGTTTTTCTCTGAGAAAATGGTAAGGAAATGAATAGGCACGAATGTAGAAATGTATCTCTCTCCAAAAGAGAAAATTTCCCACCCTTAAAGAGAAGGAAAAAGCTGGCAAATGCCAAGTTAGCCTGAGGAAATCTGCTGAAGAGAAAATAGTGGTTTATGCAGAAAATCCTATATTAAAGGGAGCATGCTGCTAAGTGGAAATAGAAAAATGATTATAATGATAAAATCTAGGAGAGTCTTCTTAAACAGCATATGGTCTTTTAGACAGTGGGGAAAATCATTTACCTACTTCTTTTTGTATCACTTAGGAAAACAGTGTTATGGCGAGCAGGTTAAAAAAACATACTAGCAATGCCCAGTTTAACTCATCCTGGATTATCCTAATCCTTTAAATGTTTTTTTCAGGACAAATCCTGTACTTGGACACAAGCCTCATGGTTGATGGAATTGCGCCTTGGACTAAGAATTGTGAGATTTTGAATGAGATCCAGGCTCTGGCGCTAATTATTCAGAGATCCTGAGTATGTTGCTTAACTGCTTCGTTCTTGGATTTCCCCTCCTTTTCAGAAATACAACCCATGGGACACTCAAAGATACTTGCAAAACACACTTGTTTTCAGAGCACTTTTGATCTCTTCACCCCGACTACATTTAGTCATGACACATGATTTTAGTGTTTAGCCTTCCTTCGAGTACAGAGACCAAGCTTGTCCCAGGGGATCCCCTCATCACATACAGGGAAGTTGAGGTTCGTAGGGGTGTCCAGTGTGGTACCAGCCCAGAGTCACATAGTGGTGGTGGCAGCTGATTTACACTCAAAGAGACACCACCAACCTCGTGTGACATCCCTGGACATCACCAACCTCCTGTGACATCCCTGTAAAGCATGGAGAATACGGGACATCAATTCCCCTGGTTTCTGAGTGACGTCATCAGGTGTATGATTGTGCCCCGTTTCCTAACAGCCTCCTTCTAGGGTTCCAATGAGTTTACAGCCTCAGCGAGCATTTGGGCGGCAAAGCAGGAGCACGTAGGGTCGAAGATGCAGATGGAAACCAGCAGCAGGCAGTGAGGCATCTGTCAATGAGGCTCCACGCCCCCTTTTTAGGGGGTCTCTGGAAGCAACAGTGCCCAGGCAGGCCTGCACGTGACTGCGCTGAAGGATGCCGGCGTCCCTTCACTCATCGGCTTGTGTAAGAAACCACTGATTTTTTTCTCTAGCCCTATGTGAACATTAGAGCTTTAGGGTTTGGTTTTCAATTCATTTGTTTCTGAAACCTTCCCCAAGAGTCACTTAGAGGAAACAATGTGTGAGGGGCTTGAAGGACACGCCCCTTTGTGGGCGCGCCCATCTTAGCTAGTTGTCTAAGGTCTCACCCAGCTTCTTCACCTGGAGAATGGCCCCAAAGCTACATTCTCTTTAAAGGCAGCTGGGGGAACTGCATGACAATTCTAGAAAATGCCTGCATAACACCTAGGATACATCGGCCCCATAAATTCTCGCTTCCCATGCCTTCATCTTTACCCGCCAATTCTTGGTTCCTTCTAACATGAAGCCCTGGCAGCAAAAAAGTACAGCAAGCTCAACACGGAGAAATTATAAATCTCATCCTGTCTTCTGCTGGCCTCCACTCCATATCAGAACAGGCTACATCTGTGCAAGTAAAGGCAGGGACCTTGAACACAACGCAGCTGAGAAGTCCAAAGCCAGGATCCCATGTAACGTCAAACCTCTCGGTCACATGAGCTCATGGAATAAAGGCATTTTAAGGAGAGCTACTTGTTTCCCAGGGGCTTGGAGGAAAAAAAGACATATTTTTTAAGTGAGTAAATATCAGTAAGTTTGTTAATACTGCTAATCTCTTCGGCAGAATAAAAATCATTTGGAAAACATACCGCTAACATTAGTTGACAAAGCGAGAGCCCTGGAATGGTAATTTTCTGGTACAGTGACACAAAACAGACTTTCCCTCTTTCTGTTTTTAGAAAATTACCTTTGCCCCTTCTCCTCCAGCAGCCTACTGGAGAGCACATCTGGAAGGCATCCTTCAGGAAATCAGAGACCTCTGTAAATCCATTTTGCAGGGGTGTATTTTTCCTTGCTGTTCCTCACTTCAGGCTGTGCTTTCTGGTTTCCTGGAGGAAGGCCCAGCATTTGCCCTGGGGGCAGGCTAAGAAGCTGGGGCACTCAGACCGCCCTTCAGAAAACCTGGGCGTGATTACCTGCCGGAGAGCGAGCGTGGGAGAAGCAAAGGCCCGGGGGCAGGTTCACACCCAGTGCAGATGCTCAAAGCTTCACCCCATTCTGTTCCTCAACCCCTCAACTTGGGTTCCCACTCCCTGGAGGATTCTGAAAAGCCCAGCCAATCGATTCTATTCGCAGTGACTTAGCCAGACCACAGCTACACGTTGTTGGGAAAAATCGCTTTAGGGTCCAAGAAGCCTTCGAGACTGGCTTTTATTTCCTGGGACAGGAAAGCCTTGAGGTCAAGTACAGATTAATGCCTTTTTCCCCTCAAATACCTACTCAGCCTCATCCTGATACTTGGGAGGCTCTACTCCACTTGAAAGCCTCCCACCCGCCCGCTCGCCCCAGGGAAGTCCTGACTCATCAGCTTGGCAGCTCCAGGCCAGTGTGCCAATCACAGGAGGCTGCGTCACTGTCCTCAACACTTGTCTGCTGGCCCGAGGGCCAAGCCTGGCCCACTGTGAATTCAGGGAGCACAGGAAGAGGCATGCGTCGATGTGGTCCAGCATCCTTCTTGGGAAGGTCTCAGAGGCTAGGCAGGCAGGCTGCAGGGCACAGAGAAGAAGCTTCTTTAGCCTTTATGATTACATCAAACCGCAGCCGCTGAGAAGGACACCCAGGTCAGCATCTCATCGGTCTCGGCCACCCTCCTGAAGCCATCTAGCACGGGCTTTGACAGCCAGCCATCAGAGTCTGCAGAGCGGCTGACGGGGCTTGACAGCTTATCTCTCCGTTGACAATTTTGAAAAGCAAGTTATGGGAGCTGGCAAAGGAATCCACTGCAACCTCCAAGGGGCTCTCAGCAGCTCTGATGGGATGTCCTAGGGCACCCTTCATCTCTACCCTTCACCCCTCAAGCAAGCTTCTCCAGTGCACATGTAGACAGATGGTCAAGGCAAAAGCAGTGTAAGTATTAACTTGCAAGCCACCCTATGCAGCACTGCCGGGTCAAATAAAGTTGTTTCATATGACCTGCTTTTGAACTCATCCATGAGTACAAAAAACCTAGCTTTGGCAGTTCCTGTTTTTAAAGGAAGATATTGAGGGGGGAAAGAAAAGGGATGATGAAATGGTCATAAAGCTCTCAGACATCAAATCTGCTAAAACTAAAGAGAGAATCTTCTCCAGTGGGTCTTCTATGTTTTTGCAGGGAAACTTTGGTCATCAGTTTTGTGACTTTCAGTTACAAGGAGAAATAGGAACCCAGATATTCACCAATGGACACTGCTCAAGACTTCAGAGCAACACAGTGTGAATTCACTTCCTGCAGTGTTTGCGGACCCCTTCATCCCCAGGGGTGAATCCTAAAGCTGTGTCATCTCCCCCTAGAACCTAAGCAGCTCCCCATCACCGGCTCAGGAGCCCTGGGTAGCCAAGGTCACCCTACGGCTTCACTTAATCGTTTATGTCCACTATTGCTTCAGTGCGGATTTTGAAATTCATTCAGATGTAGCTTCCATGCAACAGGATAAACGTGAATGTGAGTGTCTTGGAAGCCATAGGACACTCAGATACAGACTGTGGTCCTATTAGCCAAAAATGAACACATACCCCGGGTAGACAAAGGCTCCCAATTTGGCTCTGCTTTCTCGCCTCCTCCCCCTGGGAAGAGGGGCTAAGTAGCTAGTTCCACAAAATCAGCAACAAGATGGGACCTCCCTGGTGGCACAAGGGGTTAAGTCTCAGCCTATGAAGCTATCAACAGCCACTGCAGCAAGAGTTCGATCCCCAGACCAGGAGCTGACTCACACGGCGCCGCAGACCTCTCCTGCCTCGCCCACTGCTCCCCTCAGCAGTGTATTTCTGATCTGCCTGTTCTGCTCCCCACTCTGTCTCTGGTGAACCCTCTCGCCACCCCACACCTCTGGCCTGTACCCCAGCTTGTATGCATAAATAAATCAATCTTAAAAAAAAAAGCAACTAGCAACAAGATGGTTCATCAGAAGCAGAGCCTTCGACTGGGAGGCAGGATAGTGGCCCCTGAAGGTGTTGCCTGGCAGGACCAAAGGGCCTCTGCAGATGTGATTAATGTAGACCTAGAGGTGGGGGTTAGCCTGGATAAAGCGGTGGGCCCAAGGTAATCACCAGGTCCTTTACAATGGGAACAGGCAGCCCACGGGCAGTCAGAGGAATGCAGTATGAAGGGCCTGGACAGTCTCTGACAGGGAGGAGCCAGGAGTCAGGAATGAGGATGGCGAAGGGCAGGAAAAGAGATGTACACCCTCAGAGACCCCAGAAGGAGCTCAGCCCATGGACACCTTGACTTCAGCCCCGCGAAACCTCCAGAACTGTGTTGTCTGAAGTCAGCACAAGGTAATTCATTGTCCAGCAACAGAGACCTACAACTCTACTAGGAAGCTGTACACCGTTGGGGGGTGGGCTTGAGAATTCAAAAATGGGCCAGGGCTTAAATCTCAATGCAAGCACCTACTCACCAGGATGTTTGCGCTAACTTACTGTAACTGCTCTGAAGCTTAATTTATTCAGATTGAAAGACACTAAGTCCCCCGAGTGTTGCTGGAGGATCAGGAGCACCCGGCTCCTGTTCCCAACCTCCAGCCCCATACATGAGAACAGGACTTTGCCCGCGGTGGTGTCCTCTGTTCTCTGGAACAGCCCAGGAGGTGCACACTCACCTCGCCATCTCTGTGAAGCCCCAGGTAGCAACGACCACGCTGATAAGTCTCTTGGATTCATCTGCTAATAACCGGGCATAGGAAGGCCCTTACTAGCCCTCTGTCCGAGGTCTGTGTGTGCCGGATCAGCTCACGATTCTCATCGGGTTTAGTCCCGCCTTTAAGCCCAAGGGGGGGTTTCTCTGCGACTGCGCCACATCTTTAGGCAGAGAAGCGTGTTTCACAGGCCAGCGGGATCAGAGGCATGGAAATGGGGGGAGGCAATTCTCCAGGTCACCCCCCCCCCATATGCTGTCCCTGGCATCAGACTGGCCAGTGTCAGGACGGTGTAATCCATAAAGAGGTGCTGTCTGTACCCTCAGAAGGAAGTGGTCCCTCCAGATACTGTAGCCAGAGCAACTGAACTCTAATTACTTTAGGGAAATAAGGTATATTCAAGAAATCATCCCAAATGCTGCTTGGCCCCCTTCAGTTAAATCTCACTTCTTTGGGGGTTCCCAAATGAAGAAAAATTAAAATTTCTCAGGCTCTCTTGACTTTAATAATTGGCAAGTTCTTTTCCCCTGTCACCACCCTCAAAGGAGAAGCACTAAATACCTTTGCTAGATACCTAAAGCCCCAAGCTCCAAGCTCTGCTTAGCAGGGTGTTAAATTACCTTCCCCATGAAGGGGCCTGGTTTCTGAGCAGCTGCTGGGAGGGGAGGGAGAGGGGCAAGAGAATCGAGGTCTGAATGGCTACAGCCTCCACTTGCACAAACAGACTTTGAGCAGAAATATATGAAAATAAGATCTCCTATTAATCTTTAATAGGGTTGCAGACTTCCTAAGGAAAATTATGTTGAATAGTAAATAGACACTAGGTCGTTTTTCTTCCAGGCAAATTGTTTTAAGGTCAACAGAGACTTTGAGCTCGGCAAACAAGAAGTCCCTAATATCTTCCTTCCTAGACAGTTCTCTGCTCTGAGACGGGAATTGTGGTGTTACCAATCAAAAGAACAAATCACTTATTCCGCTGCCGTCAGGCGACCATCCCTCCATTGCAGAAAATCCCCAACTCCTTCTTAGCAATCCAGTCTCGTGTTTAACAGCCTCTCGTCAGCAGCACCGCCTCCCTGCTGAACTCCAGCTTCAACATTTCACCTAAAGCTTTCAACTGAATTTAAAGCAGCATTCCGCTCCTTTTAATCTTCTTGATGGAAATCAAGTAGCTGATTTCCATGGGCCACATGAGCCATTTTCTAAGAAATGGGCCCCTTAATCATGCCACCCAACCAGGTGATCTGGAGACTTACTTTGACACATACATGGTGACCCTGAGCGTCTCTTCTGAGACCTCCCACCTCCTCCCCTCGAAGGCTTAGAGCAAACACTTCAGCCTCCCTACCCACGCCTCCTCTCCATCACTTTATCTTTTCCCTCTTGACTGGCTAACAGGCGGGCCTCCACCATCAGAAGTGGGCACCCTGGATTCTACCAAGAGAAAGCAGATGTCCAGTAAATATTTGTGGAGTGGATGAGTGAGCAAATCAATGAACTCAAGTGTCATACACTATGGCTCCATCACATATAGATGAACTCTGCGTGAAGCCCCAGGAGGTACAGGTTGGCAACCTAACAGGCAAAGATGAGGAGAAATAGCAGCCAGGCCCAAGGGCTGTGGACACCGCCCCAGAACAAGCCACTGTGCCCCACTTCTCCCAGGGGCCAACCTTCTTGCAGGCCTGGTCCTCTCACCTGCCCCCAGGTGAACCTTATTTTTCAGTGGAACATTTTGAGGTCCAGAAAGTTCAACATCCAACTAAAGTCTAAGAGTTAGGGCCAGATTGTGGAAAGAAGACCACAGGATCTCAAACTCATAGCCACCCCTCCGGCCCTGGAAGAACAACGTGTCCTGTTTTAAGTTTTTGTTCTGGGACTTTGCTGCCATTCTGATGAGAAGTGTGAGCTCATGAAGCAGAGATGGGTATGAGCGATGTTTACTAGGCCCCATAAAGTGTAATGACAGAGCTGGTGGGCATTCTCTTTGCTTAATAGCGCTTGCAGTTAAAAACATTACAAAATCCTACCTGCTGTCACTGCTTGCTAGGGCTAAATGCAGTCCCATGCACAGCTGCGCGGAAGAGTCAGCCTGGCCCAGGTCTCCTGCACTGAGGACCCTGCCAGCCTAGCCTGTGTGCAGGGTGCAGCCTGGAGCAGTCCGGGGTCTGAGGTTTCCAGGGTGGAATTGTAGGGGCGCCCAGCATCCAGGTGCCCAGGCCAAGAGTGGGAATCGTCTCAGTATCCCAGAGCCCATCTGTGTCTGGCACAGATTGCATAGGGGTCGACAAGGACCCAACCATCAGTGACCACGGACTCTAAGCAGTGATACAAAAGATGCTGTGTGAGCTAGTGGCCCTCTGCAGACAGAATCTCACCCAGGGGTGTCTCGCTCCAGCCCCCCTGGCTGGAGGCCACACCCCAGCCACGAGTGGGCCGCCTCTCCTAGGTGCTCTCCTAAATCTCAGTGCCCCACAAATCCAATCTGGCTGCTCATTCCTTCTCACCCTCCGTTCTGTAGACCCCTCTGAGAGCAGGGGGAGGCCATTAGCCGAG
This sequence comes from Scalopus aquaticus, assembly GCA_004024925.1. Lineage (NCBI taxonomy): Eukaryota > Metazoa > Chordata > Mammalia > Eulipotyphla > Talpidae > Scalopus > Scalopus aquaticus. The sequence goes on from PVIJ01005102.1 coordinate 19,526, forward strand.
GTCACGTGGTCAGCCTGCCCTGAGCAGTGTTCTTCAAATATGGGTTCCAGCAGCCTCTCTGGAAATGCTCCAGAAATGGAAATTATCAAGACGTTGCAGACTTTCTGGACCAGACACAGAACCGCTGCCCTAGAGCAATGGCACCTGGGAGAAGCCCCTGGCACCGCCCCTCAGCCTGGGCTGTGTGCGCCCTCTCGGGGCTGGGGGTCCTCCCTGACCCGCTGGGTGGCTTAAAGCCCCTGGAACTCCAGTCCTGCTAAACCAGTGGGTGAGCCGGCCCCAGGCCCACGGGTACCACTGTGTGACTGCAGAACTGTCAAGAACGCATCTCCTTAGCCGTGAAATGGGCAGAAGGTGCCAGCCCCCACCGCGGGGCTGCGGTAAGGGCTCTGCACATGCCTGGCCCGCAGCTAGGGTCACATGGGGTCTGGGGGGGGGGCCCTCTCAGTGCTGCGTGACCGGCACCGCCCTCCATGGCCTCCTGTAGATTCCAAGCACCTGAGTCCCAGACCACCAGCCACCGCCCGCTGGTGACTGACTCAGGGACAGCACCACACAGAGGGCAGGAACTCGGGGCACTGAGTCAGCCACTGCCCTTTGCTGGAAGCCCGACTCAGACCCGCAGGCACGAAGAGCAGTTTATTCATGGGACCCGGTCACTGCCGCAGCACGTGCCCCCCGCGGCTGCCAGCGGTGCCCCCGCTGCCCATTCAGTGTCAACAACGGTGAATCCAGCGCCCAGGCCCGCGCTCCCGTGGGCACCGCCCTCGGGTCTCACTGCGTTCTCTGTGCACCCACTAATTGTCTATTCCATGTTCTCCAGCTGACACACGCTCCAGGCACCCCTGGACCTTGCCCACCCTCGCCTCCTCCTCCCCCAGTTGTCCCCAGTGGCACAAAGACTGAAAGACGGTGATGAGAGAGTGGAGTTGCCGCCCGGGCACCTCGGCACCGACGGAATTTCCTTGTGGTGCTAAGGCAGTGGGTGCAGACAAGCAACTCGCATTCTCCCCTCCGCCCCCAACCCGACTTTAAAGGTCTCTGTCTGTGGTTGTGGGGGACGGAGGGCAAGTTACAGTTGGGATCTTAAGCTTTCTTTGTCCTCTATGATGAAAGCTTGTGGAGAGGGAGGAAGAAGGACCTATTTATTGTGTGTCTGCTGAGTCGGGGGGGCTCTGTGCTGATGCATTTGTGGAGGTGGCGCCTCTAACTCTCACGGTGGCCTTGGCGATCCAACCCCTGCCCCATGCGAGGATGCGAAGCTGAGGTCTTGAGCGGCGCATCTCGGGGTGCTGGCCCAGGCTGGCTCGCTCACCCACATACTGACAGCACCCGGCAAAGGCAAAAATAACTCCCACCACAAAGCTCTCATGCTACTTTTCACACTGATGGTTCTTTTAAGTTCTTGTTTTCCTGGATGCAAATTTTTCTGCATAATTAATTGCTTTTGGAAATTACAGAGCAATTTCCCATTCACTGAATTGGAAAGGCCCCCACAGAAATGTAAATGGCAACAAGTTAAGATATATAACTTGGGGCAATGCCTGACTGGGGGTCTGGGGCCCCCTTTGGGGGACCCCAGCAGGCCTCCAAGTGTGGCTGAGGACCTGAGTGCTAATGAATGACAGTCACCCCACTACGGAATTCCCGACACAAAAGTGACAGTGGACTGGGTCATCTTTTAGGGTGCTCATGTCAATTGCAAGCTGTTCTCATCCCCCAAAATTCCTGACTACTGTAGGGGGTCGGAATAGGAAGGTCACAGCCTTATACCCCACAGGCTGTTGGTTTGGACGACAGGAGCAATCCCCAGAAACCCTGGGATCTCCCCTTTGTACTCCATTTCTTGCTCAGTGAGTGAAACACATTTGGGAAAAAAAAAAAGAGCTGAATGAAATGGAAACATCCCCTCCCCTTGGAATGAGAAAAACAGGAGATCATAAAATCGATCTGGTTGGGTTTAGGCCCGGCTTGAAGGGGAAGCTAGTTTGCCCCGTCTGTGACCTTCACGGCTCCCTGTACATGAAACAGCCTCTGGAGAGATCAGAGGGGCCCTCTGAAGAGGAATGAGCTACACGGGGCAGCAGAGAGGACCACTGGGGGTGTCAGCTGCCCACAGTCTTAGAGAAGTTGATCTTAGCTTGAAGGTCCCAGGGACTCTTTCAGCAAGTTCAAAAATGAACCCAGTCTCTCATCCTTTGACGTCATTGTATTCAAGACAAAAGCCCCACCTGGAGGGCTTCCGTGGTTAATGGAAGGGCCACAGAAGGTCCGAAGGCTGACACCTGGGTGACCCAAACCTGCCAGCGGGACCATGGTTTACTTGATCACTTCGCGACAGCAAAGAAACCATCTCCCCTGAGACACACAGCCAGGTCCCTGCTATCTGCCACCCTTGGGCAAGGAGGGTGGAGCTCTGGGGACTCCGAGGCTGGTCCGGCAGGGAGTCACACAGCCAGCCCGGGGCGGGGCTGCCGGGAGAGGACACGTGACTTACACATATGTGGCTCCCGGGTCAAGCAGACAGCGCTCAACAAATGTGTCCCAAGTGAGTGATCGAGTTAATAACAGTTATAATAAAATAAGAGTCCAGTGTGTGAGGATTTTTTCCTTATTTGTGGAGACGGTGCTGGCAATCAGGAACTGTCACAGAGAAACCCTCTGCAATAAGCAGCGAGTGCTCAAAAGGAAATTAGGTGAACTAAGAACTTAACGAGCGTGTATTACCTGAGTAGCTTCTTAGAAAAAAAAAATTAAATGATGCTAAGAGGCTCTGATGGACATAATGTTCTAACTCTCTCTGCAAACTGTCTTTAAAAAGGATGCTGTCTTAGCCACTGAGCTATAAAGAGCATCTGGAGGCAGGGCTGGCTGGGCTGATGGTTCTGCTGTCTGGAACTAAAGGTAGAAGGCTGAACAGTGTCAGAATACTGTATTCTTGTCATGAAGAACAATCTCTGCAAATGGTGACAGGAACCAGGTTTCGGCATGAAAAAGACCAGCTGATTCTCAAGCCCCCGTCACCCCACTGGCCTCCCCCTTAGTGGAATACTGGGCTGGGGGCAGGTCACCATTGGGAGCTGTGTAGCCCAGTGCTGCAAATGGCCAAAAGCCAGTAAGTGGGCTGTTGTTTCAGCTCCCAGACCTTCCTCAGACCCATAGCTCTGGACCTCTGTCCTCTTACACCCCCTCTCTCCTGAGTGCCTGGTGGCAGGAGACCCGGGACATTCTTGGGCACTGTGGACCTGACCTTGCTTTTCTGAGCCCAGCATCCTTCCCTGCCCTTGGGCAGTAGACTCTGCTCATCCTGGTTTTGGCTTTTATGCTCTGGCCTCAGTGGTGGGTCCAGAGACAGGTGCACGATCCAAACAAGGCCAACCAGAGTCCTCGTCTGGGGTTTTCCAGACAGGTTCCGGGGAGAGAAGAGTATCTCTTTAGCCATAAGGGGCAGGATATGTGGGAGCTGCTGCCGGATGCAGTCATGAGAACTAGTACACAGCAAGGAAGAAGACAAGCAGACAAGCAGACGGAGCAGAGGGCAGAGTGTGGCGGCCGTGGCACCGAACCTGCCATCCTTGACGTCCTCAACTACCCGCCCGCCCCATCCTCAGAGTTAGGACAGGTTCCCTCTTCATCCCAAGCAAGCTTAAGCTATGTTTCTGTCATGGATCAAGAGTTCTAATGAACACACCCCTCAAACATGGCCCCCCAAATTCATGTTCTTCATCCTCTGCCTCTAACCTAAGATAAGTCTGCATCTCTTTCCTCTTGTACCCTATCCTAGCTGCTAATGTCATCAACCACCCGGTCACCAGGCTGTGGAGGCTCACGTCACCCTCTGTCCATGCATGTGCTCAAGAAGTCATCAAGTCTTCCCTCCATGGCGACCAAGTTTCCCAACCTCTCAGTCTGATCTCCCCGTCACCTCCCATCTGGTCCACTGCAAGACCTTCCTACCTGGTCTTCTGGGCTCGCCCACCCCATTCGCATTGCCACTTGGGAGCTCCCTGAGACCCAACTGATCATGCGTTTCTCCCAACACTTCACATGGCGTTGAGGGCTCTTGGACAGTCCCCAGGCCACTTCCCAGCCCTACCATACTGCATCCCCCCAAGATTGAGCTGCCTTCCTTCTGCTTAACTTCCCTGCTTCTCAGTCAACTTGGTCCAGTCTGAATATGGCCCGGCCCTTGGGAGCCGTCACTAGGACACCTCCTCCTCCAAAGAAATCAGGCCTCCCCCTTTGGACTTTCTGGGCAGATTCAATTCAGTTTCGTTTCCATCCACTCTCATCCTCAAAGATAGCAAAAGAGAGTTCTGGTGCCAAGACTCCATCTGTCCACGTGGATCTAATAACTGACAGAAAACACAAATGGAAAGAAAAGGAGCTTCCATTCTTTCTGCCTCAAAGTCAAGATGAAAAAAGTGACTTCAGCAGTGGGCAGGTTAAGGAAGGGGTGAGGAAAATCAGACTTTGATCTTGAGAAGACGCAGGGAAGTAGTTGGCTGAAAAGAGAAAGTAGAGTTAATCTTGACAGGTGATTTTTAGTGAAAGGCTCCAGCAGAAACAAACAGCTAAACGCCAGCCTCTGCCCAAGGAGAGATAAGGAAAGAGATAAAAGGCGACAAGCAGGAGCAGGTCAGTGTGGCGACCACCTGGGTCCCAGTTCAGCTGATCCTGAGAGTTGGGGACGCACGAGCTCTGCCACCGCACAGCTCGTGCTGAAGGCCACAAGACTAGACGCACAGGCTGGGGGCGGGGGGCGGTGCCTGGACGATCCTACAAGAAGCTTCTGTCCTCTGATGGAGCCAAGAAAGGAGGCAGCTGCAGATGTCAGAGGACACCCTTGCTCTTCTCTTGAGATCCTGAAGGATTCACTGCCCGCATGAGGAATCCCTCACAGGAGTTGGGGGTCTCCAGCACTGAGGCTGGGTGGCAGCAGCTCAGGCAGGTGGGTGCATTAAAAATAAGCCTTTCGGCAGTGGATCCGTGGCTAAAGACACCCATGTAATCATTCGAAATGGAAACTGCTCAAACGAACTGGAAAATGTTTTACTTGTATTTTCTCATATTCCCCAACCTTTCTTTCCATGGTTCAAAAGTTTGCATTGTCTAATTGCTGATTTCCATTTGTGAATGAATCAGCGTAAAATAAAATTAAGTGCCAAATTAATCTACCCATCTAGTTTTCGGCATTAATTATCCTCGGAGCCATTTTCTCCTGTGCTTGCCACATGTCAAGACAAGCCTGGGTAGAGTGACGTAGAAGCCAGTTTCTAACTCAGGAATTTAGCTCAAGCAACAAAGGATGCCCTTGAAATCCAAGGCCACAGCTGAGTGTGCAGGGGGTCTGACTCGGGGCAAATGGAACATATTCCTCACCCCCAAAGGTTAGTGTCTTTAAAGCGACTGATGCTGCCAGACCAAAGTAAATGGAACAGAAGTATGCTGCATGGTTTGGCGACATGTTTCCCCAATTGTCTCAGTTACCGAATTAACAGCAACACAATTCCTTGAAGTAAATCAGGGTCAGCCCCAGAGTGCAAGATGGGGTGCTGGTTAGAACAGAATTCTGAAAATTACCTATGCTGTTCTTCTGGAGTGCTACCAAAAAAGAACACCTTGGTTTTGCTCAAAGCAAACAAATAACACGAAGTCTCCAGAACACAATTAGAGGGTCTTCAGTCCCTGGAGAATCTCAGAACCATCTACTCGGTGACTTGATAAAAGCCACCACTGGACACTTTGGGAACACAGAGTCTGTGTACCAGGAAGGGCAAGCATATTTCTACTGGGCCCACAAAACCTTGGGGACGCTCTTTCAGATGCCACATCTAGTTCAGCCTTAGAACAGAAGGCGATCTTCCAATATGTGACAACATGGGCAGACCTGGAAGCACTCGTGCTAAGTGAAATAACCAGTGGCATAAGTCTCCAATGATTGTATGGCTGTATTTATATGACGTATCCAAAATCATCAAACTCATGGAAATGAGGAGTAGAACTACGGCTGCTGGTGAATGGAGGAGGAGGGGCAATGAGGTGCTAATCAATGCAAGAAGAATATACTTCGAAAACTACTTAAAGATGGCAGATCGTATTGTGCAAATCTGTGAAGAGGGTAGATCTCATGGCATCTGTTCTTATCACAAACAAATTTTGAAAGAAAGAGAAAATGCAACACTCAGGTAGAAAAGAAGAGTTCAGAGCTAGATGACAGGCACTGGCTGGCAGCCCTAAGGACCCAGCCCCCAGGGCAAATGTCATGCTTTGGAAAACAAGGGATAGGAGAGTGAACTAAGAGTTGTTCTTTTGGGGCCCCTGCATGCAGCTCTGTGACACGCACAGAAGGACCTAGAAGGGCTCCGCCCCCCGCCCCCAACCACCAAGCATCCTCTGGGCTGTTCTCAACAGCCGCACTATGTGGCAGCAGCTAAAGCCACAAGATAGGTGAGCTCATCCTCCCTCTTCCCTTGGAATCAGGGGCAGAAAAACAGGAGGGGTGATGCTCAGGAAGAAGACGCTAGATCTCCTGGTAATAAAGTATGATGGAGGGCCTCCCTGGTGGCGCAGCGGTTAAGCTCTACGCTGCGAAGCTGTCGGTAGTGGCGACGCGAGTTCGACGCCCGGCCGGGGAGATTCCCACATGGTGCGGCAGACCTCTCCTGCCTCGCCCGCTGCTCCCCTCAGCAGTGTATTTCTGATCTGCCTGTTCTGCTCCCCACTCTGTCTCTGGTGAACCCTCTCACTGCCCCACACCTCTGGCCTGTACCCCAGCTTGTATGTATAAATAAAAAATAAAAATCTTAAAAAAAAAGTATGATGGAGGCGTCAGAGGGACTAACTAGTAAGGTAAACTAAAATGTGAACATATCTGTAGCCTCCCAGACCAGTGCCATATGCTCAGTTTATTCTGGATATCAGAGTTTGGGGAAGGGAGGTAAAGCACAAGTTGAAATGGTGTCGGTAGAAAAGCTTGCATCAGGAATAAAAGGAAGCCCAGTCTCGGCATCTTCGGACGTGAAGGAAAGCAAGCAGGGACAGCTGGCAAGGGAGACGGTCTGCTTCAGGGAAGGAAGAGGAGGCTTTTGAATCTCATCTCACCCTCCGAACACTTCACATTCTCTGTCCTGCAGACCAGCTTGGGGGCTCTCCCCTCTCCCCAGCCACCCCAGAGGACAGGAACCTGTCAGCTTCCCGAAAAAGAAAAACAAAGTCCAACGGAAACACTAAGGCTAAATCTCTGCTGCTGGAAGGCGCAAGGCAGGCACAGGCTGTGCAGACACTCTGCAGACCGTGGGGGAGGAAACCCGTGCGCTGCGCTAGGGGCTTTGAGTGCAGGGAGTCTGAGTGAGTGTGAACAGCTCTTCGATAGTAGCTGATGGTGACATGGAAATGCAGCATTGCAAAGTGTGAGCTTTCGAAGAAAATGGTTTTTAGGAAGTCATTTTCCCTCTTGCCATCTCTTCCCTTTGGGGATATTCAAATTAGGCCTTGAGTCATCCCATTAGGGATGCGTGCCTCTTCCTCGCTCAAAGGGTACGGGTTGGGGCACCTGTACCTTACACCTAGAAACCCGAGGTCCCAGCTGGGATGCTGTGTATTGGGAACTACAGGGCAGAGATGGGCTTCGAAGGGATGAAATCACAAGCATAGACTTGAAGACAAGATTAATAAAATCTGATGAAAGCAAACACCACTGTCTACCTGGCAGCTTAAATTACATTTACCACGTCTGGCAGGGAGGGGGGTCATGAAGAGCAAGTCTTGCTCTGGAAAGAAATTATGGGCTAAGTAACAAGGCACGACACCAGGGGAGTCACTGATTCACCTTTCCAGAGACTCTTCAAGACGGGGGATGAAACCTGCTAGTCACCTGAGACCAATTTCATTCACTTGGACCCCTGGAGTGTCCGGGGCCCGGACTCCCGGCCAGCTCACCCCCCACTGCCAGAATGCGGTGGCAAAGGCTGCCCTAGAGCGCCTGCAGCCCACGCACGAGGCTGGGAGTGATCGGAAACATGGCCAGGGGAGGGCACCCTGCTGCCCCTTGCCCACTTCTGCCCCATCGGCGAGTCTGCACTCTGCTGCTGGCGCTGTCTGAACACATTTCTGGCACCTTCCAATCTGAGTCCCCAGATAGCGCCCGACCCATCCTGGTATCTGCAGGTTGCTGCTGCCACCTCGCCCCAGCTACTTCTCTCTCCAGCCTAGCAGGAAAGCAATTTGATTTCATTAATTCACACCAGCTCTCCCTGGATTCCTGTTTCAGAAGAACAGGTCAGGTGATGTAAACGAGCCACTCAGGGTGAGTTGTTGGCTGGTGTAGACTGTTGGAACACCCCTGGACCTGGTGTGCAAGATGAAGCCTGTCAAGAGAGGAGGAAAGGGCCCCTTCCCCGGGCCCTCTCCCAATTCCCAGCTACTGCTCAAAGGACCCCACTGCTCCATCCTCTCCCCCAACAGCTTCCCATCTCCCGGCGTCTTCGTGTGGACCCACCAGCGAACAGAACCGCATCTGACCATGGTGACAGAGGAGCTGTAGCTCTCTGGCTCTAAGGCAAGAATGTTAGTGGACAGGGTGAGGAGCACCCCAAGATCCCCACACCTGCCTGCTCTAAATAGGTTCTGCCATCTGCCGCACTCTCTCACATACTCTTAGTGTGTAAGACCCTCAGTAGAACAGAACTTTAATACAATCAGTGTGCAACAGAGAATTAGTGTGCCACAGAGAGAAGAGAAAGAATAGTTTCCAAATGAAGCAGCCAAAGTTACTCATGCCCTCGTGAGTAAATGCCCAGCCAAACAGGGTTGGCCTGCAGCCAACCCAGGGCCGCTGAGGCCTGAAAGCCTGCCACAAGTCTAGGGCACCTCTTGGTGGGGACCCATAGGAAAGGGATAAAAGGGGCCAGGCCAGTCTGGAAGGAAAGGAACAAAATCAAAATACAAATCAAGATAAAGGCTGCCGCTGTCGGCCTCCTCACAGGTCCCTCACCCACATCTCGTCTAAGCGCCTCCTTCATGTCGGCCAAGTCCCTGGTCCAAGTCCAAGGCTGAGAACAAGTGTGGCTTCTTCGCATGGCTCTTTGCTCCACTTGCCTCCTCCCAGTCTCCTCCCCGGTCTTCCTCCTCCTCTCCTTTTTTTCCAGTCTTTTTCTAGCTTCCCCTCCCTGCTCAGCTTCCCCTGGGTGGGGCAGGGAATCTGGAACCTCCCCTTCTGAAGGTACAGAAAGAGGCTGAAATCCCAGGCCTGATCCTAGCAGAGCAATACCTGCTGCTCAGAATAAAGGGGCCCACGATTTGGGGTTCAGATCCAGGGATCTCCAAAGGAGGGGTCTTTGGGATCTGCTTCCTTCCACCCTGCACTCCAAGTGATGCTCCTCGAAATCCCTGAATGTCTTGCTCTTTGGCTGCCTACAAAGCCCTGGTTGTGGGCCTCACCTGGTTGCAGCTGAGGGGTCTCAACGGAATGGGGCGGCAGTAAGCATCCTGGGGAAATTTTCCCCTGATGTCTCCTGAGACATGAGCTTTCCTCACTGGGCCTTGGGTCACCCAGGTCTTCCTCCCGTAGCAGGTGACATGTGGCCAACTCAGCACCCCTGAACGCAGCCCCAGCCCTGCCACGCGGCCAACACTCAGGATCTGTTATCCAAATTTCCTCACTTCCACCAGCAAGTGAATTCAACCCAATCCGAAGGTTCCAGGACACATATCAAGTCACTGCTGGGCAGTAGCAGAGTGAAGGGGGACCTTCTCTTTCTCACTGCCTACTTCTAGACTGTTCTGTTTCTTGAAACAGAAAATGTTTTCAAGGACTCCTTCAAACATTAAAATAAACGGCATAGCCAAAAAGGACAAGGAAATGAATGCTTTCAACAACGAGGCCCAGGGTTTCTGATGGCAGCGGAGGCAGAGGGCGGGAAGGCCCACGCTTCCGTCACGCTGGCGACTGAAGGCCCAAGGCCTCAGAAGCTCTCTGCAGGGCTGGACACAGTTCAGTCCCTCTGGCTGGTTTTCTGCCCTCAATGCTCAAAATCCGTCCTATGTCACCAGCACACGCCTCCCCTAATTTATACCCTCGCACCCTTGGCAGGGCCTGGGGCTGGCAAAGTGGGCATGTGCCTTGGAGCCCCCGGCCTCAGGTGACCCTGTGTGCCAGCTGCACATGGCTGTTTACTCATCCCAGCAAGCTCCCCGCCCAGGTTAAAGACAGACCTTCTGCCATCACAAGAGCCTGACTGGCTTCTGGAGAACTGTGCAAAGGTCAGTCTCTGGCTGATACATTCCAGAAGCTTCCTTCCCCATGCTCCCTGGGGAGACGCAGAGAGCTGAGCAGCTGCAAAGGTGCACCCGCCACCCCATGAGCCCCCACTGCCTGCGCTCACCTGCAGATGTAATTCGTCTTGCAGGAGTCCTGCAAGTTCAGGCAGTTGGGCTTCTCCCGCTCCTCGTACGAGCACACGGGCACGATGGTCTGGCGCCGCCGCTCGGTGCAGGCGATGTCCCGGCAGGAGCAGAAGAGCATCCCGTAGCTGTGCTTGGCCGGGACCTTGTCGAAGAACTGCCGCAGGGCCTTGTGGCACTTGCGTCGGTTGCAGACCTCGTTGGACATGCTGGTGGTGCAGGGTGTGATGTAGGCCGAGCGGTACTTCTTGCAGGTGTCGTCCAGGTTGCAGGCTTTGGCAGCATCGAGGCAGTTGTTCCCCTTGGGAATGTGCTCCACTGCAAAAGAGGAAGGCAGGCGTGAAAACGTGCCTGGCGCCCGGGCTGCTCGCTCGCCCCTTAACAATTGAGACGTTGCCGTCTACCTGGCCGTGCCAGACGCTCTGATCTGCTCTGCTTTGAAGCTAATAACTTAATGAGCTCATGACAAGGAGAAAGTATCAGGAGTGCCAAGATCGGGACCCACAGCAGCACACAAATGCCTAGCATTCTCTGAGATGTATAATTAGGAGGTATTGAGAGAGGCCAAAGGAGCTCAAGCACCTGCCCTGACTCTGTATAAACAAGGCAACTGGAGAAAAAGTTTTCAGCTCCTGGTTCGTAAACTGAAATTAGGATAAAAGAAAAAAAGCAACAAATTATACACTTGTTCATTATACAGTATATAAAATGATATGCTGAATGTAAGTATAATTGCCATGCAGTCCTCCAGGAATATAATTATGTAATAAATGCATATAGTACATGCTAATTACTATATGATTACAGAGTAATTACATGGTTATTTGAGCCCAGAAGACAAAATATTATGCTAGGCTCTCTAAACAGGAAGAAGCAACTACAATGAAGCTGTATTTAAGTTCTAGCTCACAGGCCAGTGGAAGAAAACCAGAATAAATGACACAAAATTTTGTAAACCTCAATTACCACGTAACTTATGACATACGAGACGCAGGATCTATGAATATTGATGTGGCAGATTTGAAAAATTCAACGAGTATTTTGGATGGAATTTCAATGGGCTTACCAATGACAGGCCTTAGGGATCTCACAAAGCATATGTTGTCTCTGCCAGAGGCCTCTGAGTTCATGCTGTCAGAGAAACTGGGGTGCCCGCTACTTAGCTTGGGGACAGAGTATGGTAGAGGCAGGGCTCATGGGGTAGAGGTGGGGACTGGGCAGGCTGGCCAGGGTCAAGCCCAATGGGAAAAGTTCAAAGAGGAGTGGACAGGGAAATTAAGCTCAGTCCCCACGACACAAGCATTTCCACAAGGAAGGGATGAAAAAACCTTCCACAGCCAACTCATAACATGGTCTGCAGAAAACTGGATAAACAAGGTGTAGCTGTGAACTTCCAGAGACACAGCCAAGAAGCCCCACACAGCTGTGGAGTTCAACCCCAGCAAGTTCCTGCTCCGGTCTCAGCTCTCCTTGGGTTCTGGAACTCTCCTTTCATTCTCTCTGTGTCCTCTCCCTTGAGTTTGTGGGGGCCATGAAGACATCTGGGGAATTATAAGAGGCTGCAGAATTGACAAGGGAGGACAAAGTGTCCAGGTGGGTTGGTGGGACTGAAAAGTCAGTGATTTAGTATAAAAGGCACAAGGAGAAAGAAGGAAATCCTGCTACGTGCGACAATGTGACACTCCTTAAGGACATGGCTGAGCAAAATAAGGCCATCACAGAAAGACAAATACTGCATGATTCTACATACATGAAGTTTTTAAAACAGTGAAACTCAGGCCTCCCTGGTGGCACAAGGGGTTAAGTCTCGGCCTGTGAAGATATCACCAGCCACTGCAGTACGAGTTCGATGCCCGGCCAGGGAGCTTCCCACATGGCGCAGCAGGCCTCTCCTGTCTCGCCCGCTGCTCCCCTCAGCAGTGTATTTCAGTCAATCTGCCTGTTCTGCTCCCCACTCTGTCTCTGTCTCTGTCTCTGGTGAATTCTCTCACTCCCTCCGCCACACACACCTCTGGCCTACATCCCCGCTCTTGTCTGCATAAACAAATAAATCTTAAAAAAAAAATAAAACAGTCAAACTCATAGAAGCAAAGAGTGGCAGCTGCAGGAAGTGAGGCAGAGTACCCAATGGGCCACTGTCAACCAAGGGGTCCAAGTTTCAGCTATGCAAGATGAAGAAGATCTAGAGATCAGCCATGAGACATCGCACCTCTGGTTAACAAAACTGTATTGTGGACTTAAAATCTCTTGAGGATGGATAGCCTATTAAATGTTCTTATTATAATTAAAATCAAAACTAAAAACATAAGGGCACACAAAAACAAGTCCACATTTCTGAGAATGACTAGCTCCCTGTTCTACTGATTTGTGCCTTGACTTAAGACAACCTAATATGCGAAAATCTGAAATCTCAAACTGATACCTTGGCACACAAGCAGTATCTTACTGTGCCCCAGGTTCACATTTTTGCCTAACTTCTGAATCCAGCAATTTCACACCAACGGCAATAAACATGACATTCAGGCTTCTCGGGTGAGCGGTGCAAGAAACCAGCAGCAGCACACACATCCCTGCTGGCTGCACAGCCACACCTGGTACAGATTCCCCATCACGAATCTCCTTCCCAAAATGGCCCCTCTGTTTCCATACTCAAGGTTCTCAGGCCTCAAGGAGAGAAATATTTGCCACAAGCTTGACAGGATCCCCAGAGCCTACAGGCTTGGTGTAATGTCTAGCCTGCTCCTCCTCTGAGGCTTGTAATGTGGTGCTTTGGGGCTGAGAGCAGTGATTTATATTCTTGAAGGTGTAGAGCTCTCTAGGAGATTTCTAACTTATGCACTGTTAATGAAAATCTAAAATAAATTAATATGACACTATTCTGAATCATCTAGAGCAGGTCCTGTAAGGCTGGATGTTGGTACACAATTTTCCTACCTGCCTTGACACTTAATTTGGTGTTGAAGGCTATGTCATGCTCTCTGGCCAGAAAGAAAAGAACAGACACAGAGGTGGACTTAACCCTTAAACAGTATCACCAATGATGTAACAAACAGCTCCTAGAAGTTCAAAAGTGGAAAGAACTGGCCGAAAAGTTAAGTTCTTATGTGGACTGGGTTATACAGGCCTGCCCTCAAAGAACACATGTTGAAACAGAGTAGTATGTTCTAATGTAAATACCAGTTAAGCTTTAGCAAAACAATAGCATCCTTTATATTAAATTAATGCTATTAACTTGTATTTCATTGTTTGCAAAGTTTTGTTCATACTTAATTATGTGCATAATTTGCTCTGATGGGTGCATAAAAACAAAAAATTAGAGTTTACAGCTTTATATTTATAATTTTAAATCGTTATAATAAAAATAATGAAACTCAACACATGATTTCCAGAAAATTTATTTCTCTCTGAAAGAAGTTTTCAAACTACTTTAATGTGTTTTTAGTTGTTTTTTTAAACATTGGCTGGAAAAAAGTTCCTTGGGATGGGATTGTAGTGATCATTTTTTGGATATAACAGAAGCAATAAAATAAAAAAAACAAACACTGCTGAATGAATTATTTGAAAGTTGCTAGGAGAGTAAATCTTAAAAGTTCTTACTTATTACAAGGAAAAATTTACTTCTTTATCTTTATGTGGAGATGGACATTAACTAAACTTGTTGTAGTAATCACTTCTCAAGTTGTTATGCCATTACACCTAAACCTATATGGTGCTGTATGTCAATTATATCTCAATAAAACTGACCCCCAAAATTGGCCTAATGTATGTCTGCTTTGTTACAATAATGCTAGCTTCATTTTTAATGTTGTTATAAACTACTAATTAATATTTTCTTCTTAATGTTATCTAAAAGGAGAAAGCAAATTTCAAAGTAAACTCTGTACAAACTTTGAATAGAGTGGACTGTTTTATGTCCAAACCAATTTATCAACGGGTGTGACTCAGACTCATTTTCAGCCTATTCTGTTCTCATCAATATATAACCCTGAGAGACCACCATCTCCTTAACATTATTTCAGAGCCTGTGACAAATCCCCAATGCACAACCTTGGCACATTCAGAGAGGCAAAAATCATTCATTGATTCTAGTTCACAGGACAGTGTGTGACTTTCTGTTTGCTTCTGATCTCATTCTCATGATTCCTTCCAGCTTGATGTATGAGTCCAGCATTGCCCAAATATCTAAACCTGATGAAGGCAAACGAAGGCAATTACGGGCTAGTGTTCCTACAAATATAGGTTCAAAAATTTAACAAAAAGTATTTAGCAATATGTTAAAAGTAAAAATATGCCACCGCCAACTAGGTTTTATCTCAGAATGCAAGGTTAGTTTAATACTTAAAAATTTATGTAATTCACCATATTAACAGAAAGAAAGAGAATCACATGATTATTTCAACAGAAAAAGAAAAAGCAGTCACCCAATTTCAACACTCCATTCAGAAGAAATTCTCAGCAATTTAAGAAGAGAGCCTGCTTAATCTGATCAAAGTCAACTAAAAATCATATTTAAAATCATATTTAATGGTTGAAATCATACTTAAGAGTTGAAATAGTGGGCCTCCCCGGTGGTGCAGCGGTTAAGCGCTGCGCTGTGGAGCTGTCGGCAGCGGCGACGCGAGTTCGACGCCCGGCTGGGGAGAGTCCCACATGGCGTGGCGGATCTCTCCTGCCTTGCCCGCTGCTCCCCTCAGCAGTGTATTTCTGATCTGCCTGTTCTGCTACCCGCTCCGTCTCTGGTGAACCCTCTCGCCGCCCCACGCCTCTGGCCTGTACCCCAGCTTGTATGTATAAATAAAAAATGAATCTTTAAAAAAAAAAAAAAAGAGTTGAAATAGTGACCATTTCCCCCTAGAATCAGAGACAAAGGAAGAACGTCCATTTTTATCATCTAGAGTTTACATTGTACTGGAAGTCTTAGCCATTGCAATAAGACAATGAAAAGAAATAAAAGTTATATAGCTACTAAAAATGAAGACATCTCTATTGGTAGATGATTTGGAAAATCCTGAAGCATTTACAAAACAACTACTAGAACTTTTAAGTTAATTTGTCAAAGTTAATATAAAAATCAGTTGTATTTTTATGAGCCACCAGCAAAAAAAAAATTAGAAGACAAAACTTAAAAACAAAATTCACTTGTTAAAATTTAACAAAAGGCATGCCAACAATGAACATTAAAAACACATTTCTGAAAACATTAAATGAATAATGGAAAATATTCTACATTCATGGATCAGAGAATTTAATATTGTTAAGATCAGTTATCCCCAAATCTTAATATGATTTGAAATTTACACACAGACTCCAAAATTTACATGGAAATACAAAGGACATAGCATGGCTGAGACAGTTTGAAAAAGAACAACAAAATTAAAGGATATCACAATGACCTCAAGATTTACTATAAAATTACGAAGACTAATTACAGTGTAATTAAACAATGGATCAGAAGACAGAACTCAGGAAAACACCCATAAAATCTACATTTGATTTTTGACAAAGTCAATAAAAACAACCAACAAAGGATGTTTTTCAACAAATGATACTATAATAATTGAAAATCAGAGTTTTAAAAGGAGACAACAAAAATCCCTCAACCTCTACATCATACCATAAAATAAAAATTAATTGCTAGAAGTCTGAGTCAAAACTTGGAGAATGGTACACTTAGTTTTTATGCACATAGAAATCTTAGCTCAAAAGGAAAAAAAAATATTGTAAGTTGGTTAGTGCTATGTAGGCTGAAGCCCTTGGGGGGAAAAACAGTGATTTTGAACTTAGATGAAGTGAGAGATGGACAGAAAGATGGCTCCATGGCTGCTGACGAGCAACTGAGTTTAAATTTAATGCTGGAGTCTAGATGGAAGTTGCTAAAATTTTTCCGACTTTTCTGCATGTTTGAAAATGATGAAATAAAATACTGGGAGGAACACATTCATCTATACCTTATTCTTTCAATAAAAATGGTTCACTCATACAATCTGGAAAACGACTCTTGAGCCCCACCTGTCGCCTCCCTTCCTCATCTCCACAAACTGCCCTCCAACACCCCACCGCAGGCTCTCTTGCTTCCAGAAAGGGGAATGCTCCTGAAATCCCAGGACATGCAAATTAGGACTGAGTTTCCATTCTGGCAGAGATTGAGGCTCCGCATCTACAAAATGGATCCCTCGGTGCACAAAAACACTAGTTCATTGACTTAAGCGCAGAGGAGTGGGCAGGAGGATTCGATTTAGAGCCATGAGTCTCGCCCAAATCTCTGTCAACTCAGCCTGCATGAGGTGCAGGCGGGCCCCTGTGTTTTATGTTCTGGGCACTCGCGTCTCCTCTCCTCCCTGGGAAGGCTCTGAACAGCTTTCCCATAATTCCAAGTGCCATCCTCTCCACAGCTCATTTTAGAGCCCAGCATTAAAATGTTGCTTCCCCCCTCCCCTCCACCCCTAATCTCTCCCTCCATCTGCTGTTATTCATTCTTTAACTTAGTAGAACGTCTGGGATGCTGTCTGAATGGGAAGTATTCTCAGAATGCAGGCTGTTTACTAGAAATCCTCTTTTCTCGGGGGAGGGCCTGTGTGTGGGGGTTGTTCTGGCTAATGAGTTTCTCTCCAGCACCCACCCAGCACTGGATCATGGAGAATGCCACTTAACCAGCGTCTCCTTTCAAAGTCAGACATAACCAAACGTGGTTGTTACTTTGCAGATTTTGTAGTGCTTCCTCTAGCATCATTCCAAGCCTCTCTGGCTATGGTCACAGCTAATGTGACTTTTTCCTGCTTTGAGAGGCAAGGAAAGGATAATCTGGAGTGACCAGAGGGTCAGCTGCCAGACCATGGCATAAAAAGAGTCAAATGCTGCTGAAGGAGCAAGACATTAGGAGCTGAGGGACTCCCAAGTGGTCCAAACATGTGTATGTCTGTACAAGTCAGCTTTTTCCAGGGGTCGGAAGAGGGGGGATCTATTTTCCCATGTGTGAGATGACCTATGTAAGGTCCCTTCAAGCCTCAAGGTTCTTCGATTTGATGGCTCTAATTTAAATTGCCTTTTCTGATTATAAAGTCAAATATTTAGGGTAGAACATTATGATCAGGGACAGAACGGAAAGTGCCAGTGAAAAGCTCTGTGCCCTCAAAGGCTCTGGCCCCTCGGTTGTTTGCTGCTCCCAAGAGCCCATGGACCAGTGATCTCACACCTGACCTACAGGTAGGGCAAATGTAAAAGGTCCCTCCAACATATGAGACGTGGAGGTGTCAGGGATGAATTATGTCCTGGGAGAAACTTTCCTATTCTACATTCCTCTGGAGCAAGGAACTGCCTTTATCCCAAATTACAATGTCCCAAATCAAAGAGGTTATTGCTGGGGCCACAGCCCCTCATTATTTACATTTAGAAAACACCACTGTTACTGGCAAACGCCAGGACCAGCTAACCAGTCAAAATGATTCAGGATGAAACACAGATGCAAGCAACTAGATATCCATTTCTATAGATTATGAGATGGAATAAAACAGTAAAAATATTAAAATCTGCACAGCTTGCAAGAGATGTGACTTAGTAAGCAGAAGGTTCGCAAGATAGAGTAAGAGAACGGTGCTTACCAGTGCCTGCTGGTTTTGAGCATTCTGCCTTTTTTCTTTGGGGCTGCAGATCTGAATTCACAACTGGTTTCCCCTTTCCTTTTGACTTAATTAATGAGCAGGCTAACGTAACTACTGATCGTCTTCTAATGGTCTCCCTTTCATGTGCTAGCCCAGCACAGAAGAAATGGGCAAAGGCTCCAAGAGCTTTACAGGGTAGAGCAGGCTTTTCTGGAAACTCACATTTACAGTCTGGTCTCCTGATAGCCACGCGGATCAGGTGGCATATCTGCTCATACAGGCTGTGACTCCTGTAATCGATCCTTTCGAGAGCTTGGCCTTTTCCAGCTGGGGTGCTAAAAATTACATTTAAAGCCTGCATGTGGCCTCTTTGAAGCCCATTTTGACATTCACACACCGTTTCAGACATATTCTATTACACAATGATGAATTTTCTCCTACTCCTGTTTTTTCCTATTTTACACAACTACATTAAGCCTCCAGTCCTACCCATGTTTCCTCTGGGGTTTGCAGATACTGAGTAGCTCTGCAGACCTGTGAATTTGGAATTAACTCTTCTGGGTGGTGAAGACAGTACCCCATGTCAAGCACAGCCCTGGGCTCAGCCCAAGTTCACCCATCAGAGCTTCCATTTCTGTAACGTACACACACATCCATACCTTAAAACATTAGATGCCTCCTGTACATGGTGTGTAAGCCGCATGCTGGCTGCTGCAGAATGATGAATAGTGCTGTCTCAGCAAATGGGATCATTACATTTTTAATTAACCTTTCCAACCTCCTCCACCTTTTCCTTTTGTTATACACTGGATCTCTGAAGTTTCCTACTTGTTTATGTTCAACTAGGTTTGAAACACAGGCATGAAAAATGACAGCAGGGACACAGGGGTGATGCAGCAGGTGAGATGCCTGGTGAGGTGGGTGCTCGCTGTACATGGGCTGTGGGATAGGCGCTCACACTCAGTGGCAGGGTTCCCATCTCATTTTTGTTTTGGCAGCTTAGTGTTATTTAATGGCTCTGGCTACCAGGAAACTGGCTTCTTAAAATCTCTTTCAACCTAATTATAATTACTGTGTATAAATCATACAATGATCAATTATAAAAATCTCGGGTTCATAAATATTTAACTTAGCATTTAAATCCACACTGCAGGAGTGCATGAAATTTCTGAGTCCATCTCTTTGCAAACAACTGCTTTATTACAGTTCCAATGCCAATTACTGAAAACCAAAGCAAGTTTGTCTAGCAGCACACTCAGGCAGAGTTGAGCATAATGCCTTTCTGTGTATTAAGATAGCACAATTTAGTTATTTCTAAAATATGCATGCCTCTCATTAAAAAGATATTTTACAAAGTCTTCTACTGCCATCTTTTAATTCCTCAAGTATGGAGAGGCACGATGATGATATTAGACATAAAAACACTCATTAAAATATATTTTATCTAATGTAAGATTGATTCTGAGATAATTGAGGTCAGATTTGTTTAGAAAATGTATCATGACATGAGCAAACGTTGATGCAAAGAGGAAATGAACTTCTACGAGGACTCAAGCAAGACAGCTAAATATTTTCCAGCAAAATCATAAAGCCATAATTGGATTTCAATTTAGTAATAGTCGGTCTAAGACAGGCCATTTTTAATAATCTAATTATGTGTTCGGGGCCTACCCCAGAACTCAATGACTCTGCTTCAGAACTATTAATTGTGCTCAATCCTGTTGCATCTTCAACCGTGAAATTTGCTATTACACGTAGGACTGGCTCTCAGTTATGAGTATTTTTTTTTCCAATCTCAGATAATCTTTGTAACATCTCCAAATGCCGACTTCTTTAATTTTCTAAAAGTGAAATCTTTTAATGGCTTTCTCCGGACCAGAACACTTGATCCCAAGGAGCTCAGGTTTGTGATCCGTTTATAGACAAAGTCAGAAGGACGTCTACACACATCTTCCCTATTTTTATGAAGACAGAGAGAGCAGTGCTTGCTTTTGTCTGATTTTCATTAATTAAAGGTATTTAATTGCTAACATCTCATTAGCAGTAAAATTAATGAGGACTTCAACGACAGGAAAAGATTTGCATGATAATGTAAAGCTAATTCATTTCATGGGGTACAAACTGTAGCTCCACTAATATTTAGCCTGTGCAAGCTCCACTGCTATTTAGCCACTTTGCCAATAAAAGGCCAAACAAGTCTGTTTCAACCCAAAGAAAACAATAAATGTGGTCAACCAAGTAACAAGGAATCCAAGGTCCCCCTCACTTTTCCACCACATCGCTGTAGGGAGAGCTAATTAGAAGGGAGATATGGAGTGGTTTGTTTTTAATAATTTTTTGAGATTTTACGAAATAAAAAGGCAATCTTAAAATAGTATGCCTGAATTTTGAACCAGCATATCTAAATTTAGAAATATCTAAGTGGGCGCCAAGCAAAGTTGTCACTTTGAGAAGCTGGATACTTACCCCAAGGAGGCTGCCAGCACGCCACACATTTCATGGAACTCTTCCCTAGGAGCCTGAAGCATGTTCTGTGGAATACATGCGCAACAACAAATCTCTGCATGGGGAATGGATCTTAAAAGCCAAATGGCACTTAGCACTAGATATAATAATGAAATAGGGTGTGATGGGCAAGGCTTAGGGGTAGAAAATAAGTGATGAATAGATGAAAAAAATTTTTCATATGGGTAACTTACTCATAGGCTCTGAAAATAACTAGTGAAATGGCTTCCTGAAAAGATTTCAAGTCAATTATAGCCCTGGAGTAGCTCTTTGAAGGACAATGTCTTTTTCATTTGGGGGGTTTTATGTGTAGAAGAACTGGGGTGTAGGCCAGAGGTACAGGAGATGAGAGGATTTACCAGAGACAGAGTGGGGAGCAGAACAGGCGGATCAACTGAAATGCACTGCTGAGGGGAGCAGCTGGCGAGACAGGAGAGGTCTGCTGCGCCATGTGGGTCAGCTCCTAGCTGGGGATCAAACTCAGGCTGCAGTGGTGATAGCGCTGAGACCTAACCCCTAGACCACCAGGGAATTCCAGACAGTGCTCTTTTTTTTTTTGCATGTATTCTGCTTAATAAGATTATCCACAGTCGGCCAGAACATTTTCCCAATGAGATGGAGCGAAAGCAGGCCACGAGGAGGTAGGCCAGAGACCAGACTGTCACTTCTACTACACGGTCCACAAAAGCTGGTCTGGTCCCTCAGGTACACAGAGCAAGGCAAAAGATGCATTCTGAAGCCAAAGAATCAGCTGAAACAATGAAAAATGAAGAGGCTGAAGATCCTATTAAGTAGCCTGGATGATGCTGCGATAATAATGAATCATTGATGATGCTGGCGGTTGTCAGGGCCCTCCTAGTGCAGGATTTCAGCAAAGATAAGCTAAATATCAGGTCTTTATTTTTAGTTAAAGAGCATAAAATTCAATGCCTTTCCTCCCATGAGCCTATTTACATACCTGCTGTGCTACCTATTTGCCTTCACCTGCTTCCCAATTAATACCCCATTAAGCCGCTCCACCTGCAGTGGCTTTCCCTCTCCACCGCCCTGCCGCCATCACTCATTTGCTACAACTCAATTGTTTCTTTTGGGAAGATAAACAAAAGCTGCATGAATAATAGCAGCAGGCTTTGCACTTGCAGGGTGTGCACTCTCAAAAGACAGTAACCAGAGCTGAGGCCAGTTTCAGGGAGACAAAGTCAGGAGGCTGGGCAGAATGTCTCGAGTTAGGTGAAGCCACCTTTCAGAAGACTGCGGGGGAAAGAGAATGTGCATGTCCATCTTCATTAGTCAGATCTGGGAATGTGTGTGTGCGTGTGTGTGTGTGTGTGTGTGTGTGTGTGTCTGTGTGTGCGCGCGCACGCACACACATAAATTTTAAATGACGTTTTGCTCCATTCAAAAAGGTGTTCCATTTCAAGTTGGGTTAATCATATTTTGCTTGGTTAAGGGGTCCTAGGTAACCTATTTTAATGAAGATTGGCACATTATTTCTCTTTCATGCAAACAGATTTTAAGTGTTTGAAAACTGGTTCTTTCAAGCAGTGACCAAACCTAGGGGATGCATCAGAAGACCGTAGAGAACAAACTTCAAAAGCAAACTTAAGATGGGTCCGGTCCCATCTTTTGAGCATCTGTCTGTCCGAAGTTTCTGGATTCTTTTGATGATCGAATTTGGAATCTGCTGATTTTAGGTAAGTTAAATCATCCCTTTTCACTACCCACCTATCTGAAGCCCCATGTCCTTTTCTAGGAACTCCTGGCTTCCCGGTCGGCTCTGGTCATGTTTCTAGGAATGCAGTTCGCTCGGGCCTCACGCCATGAAGACTGCGTTGATGGAGAGCTTTCTCTGCCCATGTTCTCACTGACCTTCAGAAGGAAGCCTAGTCTGATTTACCAAGTGGCCCCAGCACAGATGCTTCTGAGTGGACAAAGACAGGCCTTCCACTGATTCCCTAGGGCCTCCCACGAGCAGCAGAGGACGAAGACAGCAGAACCGGCCGGGGTGAGTATGCCCATCTGCATGCCTCAGTGAACCCGTGTTTTATTTGAATGGTGTGTTGGCAAATGTTCCTGCTCATTTCACTTCTAGCTGTAAATTGGTTCCCAATGCATTCACACATTTACCTTTCTGAACGCCAGTATAACTCTCGTTACATCTCCATGTAAAAGACCCCACCAGTGAGCTCAAGGATTAAGTTTAAACCCTGGAATTTTGACATTAAAATTCCTTAGTCAGGACCTCCACTGTGTCTCTGCAAGTGATCCTGCCCGCAGCTCTGTCTCCCACGGGAATCACAGAGGGAATGCAGGCATACCCACCTGGTGTTCGGTGGGCACTAAGCCACCTCTCCCACCTGGCTCCTATCCACAGATACTGCCAGTCTGCTGAGCAGGTCGAGGCAGGTAGAACATTCAGGAGACTTCTAAAATGTTCTAGAATGTGTCTTTCCTCAGTTCCTCACACAGCATACCAGCTATGACAGTGCTGTGTCGCTGATACACACATAAATGTGTGTATTTATGGGGCTAAAGTGAGGACCACCCCAGCCCCTAGGGTCTGGTATTTCCACCCAGTTTTTTGTTTAGTAAAAACCAGGTATAGTTTTGGCAAATATATGTGTCCCACCCCCCAATTCCTTCCAACTTCAAAGTGTGTGTTTTGTGACAGAGAATTCAACTTGCACACTAGCTAGTTTTTGTGAGAAATGGCCACTTGAATAGTTAACCTGAACACTGGCTGAGGCTTAAGTTGGACAGGCATGCTGAGGTCAAGATGATTCCATGAGCTTTGTGTCTGGAGAGAGGAAAATGACACTCAGCACAGTGCTAAACTGTTGGCCAGCTGCTCATGCCGCCCCCAGCACCCCTGGACATGCCAGGGGGACAGAGTCACCCTTCATTCAGTGGCACTCAAGGACAACAGAAATGAGGCCTATCTGGGTCCCCCATGCATTAATGGGAGAGGCGCTCTGCTACAGAGTCCTGTATTAAGACACAGGAAGAACCACACCAAGTCAGACCTTGTATCTCTGCAACTGAGCCTTCTGACCATGTGATTGTCAAAGATAGGCATTAACCTTTTGCCCTTTGTCCTTAAAAATAAATCATGGACAGCTCCTGAGAATTCCTTCTGAAGCACGGAGAGTTGCCTTTATTACTGAGAACGATCGGACAGGCTATCCTCCATGGCGCTGGTTAATGAACAAACCCAAGGGAACTAAGAAAGTTTCTAATGTACAAAACAGAGTAGAAAGTAGTTTATAAGGTAGAAGCATGACTGTGAAAACAGGACTGATGACCCAATAAGAAAGCTGGCATTCCCAGACCATCACGCATCCTTCTAGAAGTTGTTGAATAGAAACCAAACAGAAGTCCGGTTGCCTATTTAGGGAGGAAACAGTCTTTCTCATTTTGTTTGATTATTACGTGGGACAGATGATGGTCAATGCTAGATTTATAAGCCAGTAGTTTTAACTGAGAGGAGATCCATCCTCGAGGTCTTCTATGAGCCCTTCAAGGATTTCACATGAGAAATTCCATTCAATATTATAAGCAGGATCATATTTAGTGATATCTGGGAGTTATCGTGATGATTTATGCAGTTCAGAGCCTTGGCTCAGGAACACAGTTGTTCAAAAAGCATAAATTGTAGCTTTACGAAAGGTAAGTCAAATAGCATAATAAGCAAAGGTCAGAGGTTGGAAAATCTAACCTGGAACCCTGACTACACGCAGCATGTCAAAAAAGAAAGATGGACGGAAGGGAGGAAGAGAGAAAGGGAGAAGGGGAGGGGGAAAGGAGGGAGGGAGGGAGGGAGGGAGGCAACTGTCTAAATGTGTGTCTTGGAAGGTAACAAGTCCTCCCGGTGTGGTGAAGACTTCTTTAAAGAACCAGTAACTCAGGACTGCTCCTGCATTGGACAGGACACAGAGAGGAAATCATTAATGTGGTTGTAAGCCCCCACAGTCTTCTAAGGAAAGGGATCACAGTCACGTACTAAAATTCAACACACAGAGGGGGATGGATCCACAGGAGACTAGTGTGTCAGTAAATACATAAAGTATGGGAGCCCCACATATTTGACATTTGAAGAACAGAGCTATCCATCAATGTCCTGGTACAGATCGATCAAAGAGGATGCTGAAAACCTAATAGTGTGATGGTAATAATGTAGCCATAAAACCTCTGGTCTATAATTGACTGCTTCCACTTGAGGCTAACATGTCTAAAACGGTAACTAATGTGCACCTAAAGATTCCACTCGCATTGAATGACAATCAGTTACACCTCGCGCTGCTCACAGTGGATGGCTCATGTGGATAATGTCCCAGGGACAGAAGCCAAGGGGGTGAAGGGAACGTCTATCCCCAAATGGGGCCATGCGGGTAATGAAGTTTAAATGTGGCTCTCAGGTATGGTTCCTCTTGGCCATGGAGTCTTGTTCAGTGAGGTATTATCCTACAGTATAAATCACATTCTAGCCCATAAGAGCTTATCCCTGTCTCACTCCTTGTGATAAGCAGCCAGAAGCACAGATGCACGGGGAAGTGGGGGGTTGGGGGGGGCATTCGCTTGTTTGGCCCTCTGTCTCTGCCTTTTTATTGAGTTCCTGAACCTTCTGTGAGTTCCTGGTGCCAGTCTGGTGAATAGTTTGGTTAAATGGATCTTCTTGGACAAGAGATTTGGCTGGGCTGTTAATAGTGAGAACCAGAATTTGAAAAGAAAGCTTATCTTTCTCACTAGATGACAAAACAAAACATCATTCACCTCTTGGCACAAATTCAGAGCCTTCTGTTATTAAGAATTGCTGCTGAAGGGGCAGGGACCACACAGGGAGGGCTATTCATTGTATGTATTTGCCACACCAACTGATCAAGGATGCTTGGCCAGCTAGCAGGACAAGACAGAGCTGGGACACACGCATTTTAATGGCTTGTTCTGTCTGTAATCTCCAGCAAGGTCTGTACCTGCACCACCTGAAAACCACTGCATGTCGTAATGTTTCTTTTCCAGCAGAAGCTCCCCTTCCCTTCATCACACACACAGGAGCGAAGCCTTCTGCACCTGCCAGTTCAGTCCTGATGTCCCCAGGTCTCCTTAAGGAAAAACTCTCCAAGATCTTCCTGCACCCCCAAATGGGTATGCAAGTTTCAACATCTCAGTCAGAAATTTTTATCTACACTGTAAAGCTCATTGTAACTAGAAATTTTAATTAATATGTCTGGTGGTTTCTAATGGGCTTTGAGTATACGTCAGAATGTTTTGTGCCCTTTGAAATATACTTAAAGGTAATTGGGTAGTCTTACTGATGTATTTTTAAAGAGCAAACTATTGATGAATAATGTTTCAGTATTAATATAACCACTTTGTGTGGATCAGAAACATCAATACTAGAAAACCCATATTTATCTACAAATTAACAACTCTATATAGATCTGTTACTTTAAGCTAAACGGGGTGCATCCATTCATTACATTCCAACAGGACTGAACTCCTTATAATAAAGATAATAGCCCAAGTTGGCCTTATTTTTTCACCTCATGGAATGACTGCTGTTCCCCACTTCACGCCCTGGTGCGGCTGACGAATGGCTGCAGTAACTCGCGGGTCCACTTCCCCTTCTGACAGGCCGATATTTTTAATGCCTTACTTGATGAAAACATTTCATACTTTGGCAACTTTAATTGCTGCCACTGCCCAGCAGACTTAAATAAAAAAAATGACTGTACCATTCAGGATGGAGGTGGGGTCATCCCAGCTTCCTCCCTGCTGAAAACCAGTTGTAGGGTTCATATACCTCCAAGTGTACACTCATTCAAATCGAATTACTGCAAAGAAGAAAAAGCTGGAGCATTGCGGAGATGTGCGATGAACCTAAGGCTGGATTTTAGGCCACTGGGCAAAGCACTTCTCAAACAAACAGGGACTGTCAGTACTTTTTTCATTTTTCTTTAATACCCTGAAAGCCTGATGAGTCTATGAAAGAGGTAGGTTTGAACAACCTCCTTTGGTTGTTTTTAGAGCATGCTGGGTCCAGGGGCCTGCAGGCAGTCTTTGTAAGCAATTGTTTGAGTGGCCAAGACAACTTACAAATGGCAGTGCTGGTAGTTTCCATGCTGGGACCCTGAGCCAAATTCTTGCAAGAGTCACTTTGCACTGAGCTGATGACAAAATAGCCAGACACCGCCACTGCTACCTGCACGTTATTTAGATTTATGGAAAGAGAAGAGAGCAGCTGGCAGGGCTCCAGTCCTAGTTTAATTTTCTCAGCCTTACAATGAACACTGCCAATTTAACTATACCGCTCTAACAAGCTGGAAGAACCACAGATGAGGAAATTAAAGCACAGAGAACTGAGGGACGTGCAAGAGAAGGTCATACTCTGTTATCTGCCTGTAAAGAGGACTGGAACACGAGACTCCAGACCCCAGTCCCAGGCCAATGTTCTCCCTATGACAATGAATTATGAGCTACAGGTCTGTTGGCTTTGCTAAAAGGGGGTGGCTGGCCTGACGTCACTGCTCTGTTTGGTAGAATGTTTGAATAGGGACTCTGAAAACATTTCATTCATCCTGGGACTCTTACTTTTTTGAGCATAAAATCCTCCACAAGAACTTATACCCCACTTCCAGTGGGTTCATTGGATCAAGATCTAAAAATCGGCATTTTAACACACTTTCTATGAAATTCTACATCCAAAAGTATACGCCAATAACTTTAGCTATAACAAGTAGTGTTTACTAATTCTATCACAATTCATTCATTCATAGTGTTTATACTACCATTTATAATGGTTACTATCAAGTTAAGCCATATACATTTTACCCCTATCCATTCACCTTAGGGTCAAGTTAGTGAATAGTAACTAAACAGTACATATTAATTAATCAAATGGCATGGCGTAATGTGTTGGTTATCTGTGAGGATGACAAGATGTCACCTAAGCTTTTGTGGAAAACTCAAGTAACAAATACACTCAAAGAAGTAAATAAAACTAAATATAGATGGAAAGTTGGTGGTAACCATCAGCTGGCAAAGGACAAACTACTTGAAAACAGTATTTTGGACAACTGGGTATCCCCTTGGAAGAAGACAGAATATTTCTAAGGTACCCATTCAAATTCTGAGTGGATAAAAGAATTTGATGTGAAAAACAGAACTTTAAAAATTTTAGAAGAAAACATGAGAGATTATCTTCATGACTTTAAGATGGGAAAGAAATTTTTAAACCACACACACATACCCCCAAACCATCAAGAAAGGCTAATAAATTGACATTAAAATGAAAAACTCAGTGCAACCCAAAATTCCAAACACAAAGTACAAAGATAAGCCATAGACGAAGACAAGATATTTACACTCACAGAAAAACAGAAGAATGATATCCAGAAATCACACAGAACTCTTGTTAATCAATATGAAGGAAATACGAGGTGATCAAGAAAACATCATCATTCCTAATAATATATTGCATTAAGATAGGATTCTGAACGTGAAAAAGAATGGAATTTCAAGTTCAAAGGGCAAAGATAATTATATCAACTTTCTAACACATAAGGAAAATCTTGGTATATTATTTAAAAGGATATGCATGAGAGTTATATCATTACAATTTTAATTTCATTGGATTCTTTGAAAAAGAGTGACCACTAGTTTTAGCTTCAAATATTTACATTACAATATTATGCAAATTAAATCCTTTCAACTACATAAACTGCTGAGGTAATTTAGTTATCTATTTTAAAATGTATGAGGAGATAGTTTTCCAAGCTTCTTTGGGGACTATCTGAGCAAAAGAGTTTGAGGACCACAAAAAAGAGTTTGAGGATCACAGTGACAGAAGCCTATGACACATATGAATAAGTACCAGGTTTTCACAGTACATAATGTACTTCCAGTTAGTCACAATTGCAACCCATCACTATTGATATAAGACAGGACAAATGAATTGTGATATATTCATACAATTGAAATACTATAAATGGCAATAGAAAGAAATAAACAAGAGCTCTATGTAATAAGATGGATAAATCTCAAAGCAATGTTTGAAAAGAAGAAAAGTTGTAAATGTACTAAATAGAAACATTTATATCAAGCATAAAAACCTATTGTCCACACTGTCCCCTCGCCCCTCTGGAAACCACCACAGGGAGTTTTGTTTAATAGACACAGACTTTCAATTTTGTGAAATATAAATAATTTTGGGGAATGGATGGGTGTGGTGGTAATGCTGCAGAAGGGGGAATTTTCTCTGGGTTCCTTGGTTGATTTCATAATCAAATTGACACAAGGCAGATTAACAGGAGAAAAAAAGATTTAATTTTGTACATACAGAGTCCTTAGAGATACTGGCCCTGAGAAGTGACCAAAACAGTCCATTTATATTCAAAAATAAAGAATGAAAAACTAGAAGACAAATGTGTATATGCACCATCACCATTAATATAGTATATATGGATATATTTATGCATGTAGTGAAGGTTAAAAGAAATATGTAAGGGAATAAAAAACATCACATCAAGAGAACAGAATCCAATACCTGAACGGAGTCTGGGTTTTGTGGGGTCATACAGATATAAATTAGGAGACTCGGTTTAAGAAAACGAATAGTGCATTTTGAAGAGAAAAATAAGACATGTCTATTACTGTTTATGGTATATTATCAAGTATATTCCTGACAGGAGAGCTGTTCCAACTTGAGCAGGTGGGTAAGACTAGAATCATTTACTTGGGATTTGACATGGCTAATGCTTTGACATTTTTCCATAGACTAGCTTCTGGCTATGGATCTCAAACTTTGTTTCTCCTCTACTTCCCATGAACACCACCTGTGTGTCCTCCTGGAACACATTCCTTCTGCTCTATGAACTCTGTCCTGTGCCTTCTGGTCACGCTGTCCGTGAGTGGGCAATGGGAGTCAGGGACATTCCTCCACTGGGGTGTCCAGCAGTCACTTAACACTTTGTGGTCCGCTCACGTAATAGTATGTGTTTTTTGTCACCAGTATCAGGTGGCTGCTCATGTATTAATACGTGTTCACCTAGTCTCCGGTTTTTCACGCCACAGTGGATTTATTTGGAACTATTAGGAGCTATTTCTTTGATCGTACTCAATCTAGAAGCTTTACACATTGTTTTGGTGAAAGTGTAAGGTGTTTTATGAGAGCTATTACAGTTTTTTTAATATCTAGTAGTTCAGGAGTTGTGTGTGTTTTATTGAATGCTTATACCATTCATGCGGTGGCACAGAAAATGGCCAGCCCCAAGGGCTGGGAAATTTAAAGGGCACCGGCACACAAAGTGTTAAGAACACACTGAAGTAGAGAGACATGAATATATCGGGCTAACCCCAGCATGAACGTATTCCTGATATCACTTACCTTAGCCAGATCCTCAGGTATCTGAGGCCAGTCCATCCTGGACACAGAGGAGGACATGGAATGCAGGCAAGGCCAAGTGGAAAAAGACAGTGCTCTTCACCAGTGCAGCTAAAAGCTCTCATTTTGGGAAACTACAATTTTTTATAAAAACACAGAATCGGGGGCCTCCCTGTTCATGGAAGGGGTTAAGTCTCAGCACTATGAAGCTATCCACAGCTACTGGGGTATGAGTTCAATCTCCAGCCAGGGAGCTTCCCACATGGCGCAGCAGACCTGTCCTGTCTCACCCGCTGCTCCCCTCAGCAGTGTACTTCAGTCAACCTGCCTGTCCTGCTCCCCACTCTGTCTCTGGTGAATCCTCTCACCCCCACATCTCTGGCGTACACCCCAGTTCTTGTATGCATAAACAAATCTTGAAAAAAAACACACAACAGAATCACATAAGCTCATTGGCGGGTCCTCTCTTAGAGCAAGGGGGAGGAAGGAGCAGCCTGTGAAATTGTATTAGCTTCACAGTAAATCCAGCCCTGGGGATCTGAAGAGGACAAAGGGCGTGTGTGTGTGTGTGTGTGTGTGTGTGTGTGTGTGTAAAAGAGAGTACAAATGAGTAGATGCAAATAAAGCAAAATGTTAAGATTTGATAAAACCAGCTTGGTGGGTACTTGGATGTACATTATATTATTGTTTACAGTTGTTTATATATTTGAAATGTTCCATTAAAAGACAGAGACAGAGAACACACTGAGCTTCTTGCATCCACAAGTCTCCCAGGAACAGCTGGAGGAGAATCCCGCAGGGATGGCTGGGACGGACCTTTTGGGTCCTGGGGGGCAGGGCAGTCTGCGAGAGCTGGTGGCAGCTGCCCGTCACCAAAGGCCAAGCTTCTGTGTGCTGCTGGCGGGGTCTGGCGGTGCACACTGCACCACAGGGCACCCAAAAAAGCACTGGTGACGCATCCTTTTTTCTGAAATGCCAGCTTAGGCCCCACTCCTGACTCCCCACAGGAAGGGCTACCTGTTTTATCAAGACAAAAAAGTCACTCACACCAAGCGAGACTCTGTCACCACATGTCACTTCACATCAGCTGGCACATGTCAGAAAATGACATAGAAAGCTACCACCTGCCATCCTCTCGCAGAGCACATCAAACTTCTTTTTGTAAAACACTTCAACAGCAACCAAGAGAAAATTCCCTTTATGAACCACGATGCCGTGTCAGTGAGTGAGTGCGAGTGAAATCTCATTTCCTAGAACTGGAGACAACAGAGGAGGAAGCAATGCTGTAAAGGTCTCACGTTAAAAATAGACCTTCCACTCTTCCCACCTACAAGTATTCCTCCCCCAATATCCGCTTCCTGGGGACACAGAGGAGGTGTCAAAAAGCCACATGGAGCCTTGTCTGGAATATGAGTCGTAACAATTTCTGCCTAAAATAAAGAATATTACAGGCTGGAACAGTTGGGATTCTTTCCACTGTGCTTTCATCAGGATGATAATAAAGAAAATTGTGTGTGTGTGTGTGTGTGTAAGGCTGGAGGCTGTATTGAAAACTTTGCCTTTTGTCTTCTAGCTTACTCTTGGAACACTTTTAAGATAATCCCTAAGAATTGTAAAACTTTAGGGCCAAATGTGACCTCCCTGATAATCTAGCCCACTATTCTAATGTACAGATCAGAGACAGCAGCAAATTGCCTGATGCCACACAGCAGCAGGGAAATGAGTTGTGAGCGGAAGTGAGGGGCACAGAACCTCAAATCAGACCACGACAATTAGAGTTTGGGCAAGTACCACACCTCTATGCCTTCACTTCTTCATCTTTTAAATGAGAATATAGTAAAAATAGCATGTACTTCAAAGGACTATCCTGGCCATTAAATGAAAGAGTATGTGCCTTGTACACTGGAAGCACTCACACCAGTGTCTACGGTTTTCATCTTATCATTAATAGTTTCATTGATTTCTTCCACCAGGTCAAGTTTCTACTGTCACCAGCAATGCTCAGAAAGAGTCTTGTCAGAGATGCACACAGTAAGCACTCACTTAATGTTGATTTTAGATTCTCAGAAAGCATGATTCTACTGAAACCACAGATAACAAAAGCAGATCCTTGAATAAAACCTGTCCCTGTGTTCACAATCAGCTAGGTGGTTTATTCTCATCGACACTGTAAGGAAATGACACAGAACATGATGACATAATGGGTGGGCTTGCCGCCCTGACAGCCTAATAAATGCAAAATGATCGTTTCTGGATGACGACTTCTGGTAAAAAATAGCTGGATTGTATTTTAAGGAGTGGAATCATTAAGCACAAGTTTGCAGCTTATACCAGAGCTTGAGGAAAGACATGAAGGGAAAAAGAGGAGGTGGAAGAAGAAAAGATATAGGTGAGAAAAATGCATCATTGTTCTAATGGGACCAATTTTAAACTTGATTTAAATAAACCTTCAGATGCACTGCTTTTTAAAAAAGATTTATTTATTTATGTATATAAGAGCTGGAGTGTAGGCCAGAGGTGTGGGACAGGTGGGGGCGGGGGAGAGTATTCCCCAGAGACAGAGTGGGGATCAGAACAGGAAGATCTACTGAAATACACTGCTGAGGGGAGCAGCGGGTGGGATAGGAGAGGTCTGCTGCGCCCTGTGGGAAGTTTCCTGGCCGGGAATCGAACTCGTGCTGCAGTGGCTGCTGATAGCTTCATAGTGCTGAGACTTAACCCCTTGCGCCACCAGGGAGGCCCTGCCTGTTTTTAAAGGGAAGACATAATAACATAATAACAAGAACACAATGGGCATCAGGGCCGCTATGCACCTTCAGACAAGGAACGGACTTGGCACTGTCACCACATCAGCTCCCCACCAGCTGGGGCATTATCAGCAAAGTACCCACTGTCCCCAACAGTACGCACACCCCTAAAACAGGCTTCCAGGATGTCCCTGGAAGACAGGGCCACTGCCATGTTGGAGAAGCTGGAGCAAATTAAGAAGGATATCATCATACTTGAGAGTACCTGGGGTGTAACAATGGAGTCATTACTCTTTATCTCCTTGAATTCCAAGAAGCAAGAAATAGCAGCACAATAAAAAAAATCTTTCATAACAGTTGATTAGAAAATATGGCCTGCGGAAATTCAAGCTCTCGTCGCACTTTGCACATTAAAAATCCAAATATGTTAGAGAAACTGGGATTTTTAACCCCCCACAGCTTTAACACAAAGGATCACATTAATAAGATACAATTTAGATTTGCATTTTTTAATAAGCTCGGGATCAAAGGGAACGCATAGCTGAAGGGGTAGTAAGCTGTGTGCACACAAACTGCTCCCTCCACGTTGGCGAGAGAAAACACGTTCCCCACCGCAGGAAACACCTATAATTTGAGAAGGAGAAAATGTATCCCTTCTTTGGCACATCATTACTGCTTAACAATTTCCAAGCATTTCAAATAGGTCCAGGTAGATTTGCCTGCCGATCTAATGGACTCAGGCCATCCTGATGTGTACATCCCAATGTGTTAATTGAGGATGTCCATGAAGAAACTGATTTTGGACTTTTCTTCTCATATATCTCTCTAATAACATAAAGATAAGAATCAGTCCCTTCATTCCACAGGCTGAGCAGGTTATAAGCGTGGTTTATTACTTATCAAACCATTCTTCATTATTAAAAACAAACCCACTCCCTGTCAGGCTTGAAATCACGCCCCAGGGGGCCAAGAAACCCCCCTTCTTAACATGTCCCAAGGGTTTCCAGAATGACTTCCCTTGAGGCAGAGGCAGTTACAGCTTTCTAGAGATATAGTTACGTTAGTTAATATTTGCTGTGCCCAATAGCAAATATTATGTACCCAACATGGTGCCTAAGAACCACTACACTTATTCTCTTACTCTGTTCTTATTTTAAAATCCAAGAAATCTGGAGACCCAGAGAGGCTAACTGGAGGGACTGGGATTTAAATTCAAGAAAGCAGGCCTCCCTGGTGGCGCAACGGGTTATGCTGTGGAGCTGTTGGCAGCTGCTGTGTGAGTTCAATACCCTGCAGGGGAGATTCCCACATGGCGCAGCAGACCTCTCCTGCCTCACCCGCTGCTCCCCTCAGCAGTGTACTTCAGTCGATCTGCCTGTTCTGCTCCCCACTCTGTCTCTGGTGAACCCTCTCACCGCCCCACACCTCTGGCCTGCACCCAGCTTGTTTACATAAATAAATCAATCTTAAAAAATTAAAATAAATTCAAGAAGGTGCTTCATCTCTGGGTCACTGATTCCCGAAGGCCTGGCCACTCTTCCTCTGTCACCTGTGTCCTCCCTCCCCCACAATGGCTCTAGCCCTCGGTTTCCCCAACCGCCAGGAAGCAGTACCAGAGTCCACCATGCTGGCGCCCCAGCTTCCTCTAACCTTCTTAGCTGCTTTCACTGAAGACCAACTCGGGCCATACTGCATTCCTTCAGGAAGCTTCCCAGATCAGGGCTGGCCAGCCTTTCCTGCTAGTGTCCCCCACGTGACACGTGATCTCCTAGACAAGGGACACGGAAACACCTCTAAGCAGTTCCAAGGAGGTCCCCCAGGTGTCTGCAGAGCACACACTTCCTTAGGAACTGTGTGCACATGCAAAGTTTCCCCTGGGAGTCCCCCCACCCACACTGGCCACATCTCATCAAATAGGTCACAACCTGGATCTATCAAACACTGTCTCCCAAAAATCTGGAACTGGTACTCTATGGGGACTGGGAATGAAGGTCAAGGCAAAGCCCCTTATAGCCCCAGGCGAATCTGGGTTCTCATTCCCTTCTAAACAGACTGACTTGGTTTCTGTTAATCCCAACCCAGAGATCACTGACTACGGAACATGCCAGAAGGGAGCCTTGGTAACTTATGTACTGAACTGATGACATGAGGAAGCCCCTGATGGGGACACCAGGGACACTCCCTTACACACTCTGCTACAAGACCAAACAGGGAGAGTCCGCATTGTCATAACCACTGACTCTTCTCTTGGGGGGTGGAGGGGACACAGTTGATGATCAACCATAAGGGACTGGGGCAGTGACTTTTGTCACTAGATAAATGGGATTTAAGGAGTGATGTGAATGGGACAATAGATCTACTAGGGAGGTGAGAGGCTGCAAGCTCCCCTGGCGAGATGGAAGGAAGTGAGCCCATCTGGAATTTGTGAGTGACACAGAATGGGGTAGAAGGCATCGGCTGGTGGTCATGGGCAGAAGGGGTCAGGAAGATATAATCAACATGATGAAAATCTGGTAGGTTGGTGTCTGAAAATCCTGGATGGGGAGAGGCTGATAAC
The DNA here is from genome assembly GCA_004024925.1 of Scalopus aquaticus. Lineage (NCBI taxonomy): Eukaryota > Metazoa > Chordata > Mammalia > Eulipotyphla > Talpidae > Scalopus > Scalopus aquaticus. Next base: position 54,716 of record PVIJ01005102.1, read on the forward strand.
AATGGTCATTCATTCATTTAATTGGTTTGAGCATCTACTGTGTTCCAGAAGTGAACACAGTGGGGGAGAGAAGCAAGGCAAGCAAACAAATAAATAAACAAGATTTGTACTACGGAGGAAGAATATCCTGGTAAGATGAGATTTTAACTCTACCAGGCAACTTTAGGGCAAGAAGTTAGGGAAAGTCTCCAGGAAGGTGAGAGCTGAGTCAAGCGTTGGGGTAAAGAGGAGATATGGTGTCTGGAGCGCAGTGTGAGAAGTGGGTATAGCAGGAAATGAGGCAAGGGGCACCATATGCAGATGGGTAAGACTGGAAAGGAGTTTGGATGTTATTCTAAATGCAAAGGGAAATCACTGATATCATCTGATACGTGTGTGTGTGTGTGTGTGTGTGTGTGTGTGTGTGTGTGTGTGTGTGTGTGAGGGAGAGGGGGAGAGGTGGTGTAAGGAGAACCAGAGAGGCAGCCAGAAAACCAGTGGGAAGTTATTGTAATGAATCAGTACCCTGAGCTATGCAATCACACAGTTTTATCTTTGCAACGAGCACTTAAAAACATTCACCCAAACACACCTTTCTAACCTTTCTTTAATTTAAGGGCAGTGTCATTTATTTATTAGCCATTTATTTAGGTGATGTTTCAAAATCACACACATATGCTACCATCATTATCAGGCAAAGCTGCACTGCAGATTTCTTAACATCATTTAGAGTTATTTTAACATCTGCTGCATTAGATTCACTAAGCTGGTAACATTTCATTATTTAGCAAAGCAAGTAATTGTTGTTTGTGAGGAAGAGACAAATGCTCTTATTGAGCACCACACTGTGTGTCAACACTGGCTGAGGATTTGATAAAACTAGTCTTCAGCCATCAGCACCATTGATCAACCAACCATCCATCCATCCATCCGTCCAGCCAGCCAGCCGTCCACCCATCTGTCCATCCATACAAAGAATAAATACTGAGTGATCTTTATTGTCCCATTTTTACAGATCAAGAAACGGACTCAGAACAGGTGAGTTTTTCCCCCTACGAAGCCAGTAATCTATGGAGTTCCTAGGCCAGGAGAACAGGTTTAGACGTCAGATAAAAGGTTCTCTAAAGATGCAGAGACAAGTGTGAAACGGGGGTGCCCAAGAGTGGATGAAGCCTTTCTCAGAGGCCCCAGGCTACTATGTCATTTACTCTTCACCTTTCTGATCTTTCTGGCATTCCTAGAGCAGAAAGGATTGGGGCACTTCCACGTGTAAAGTGGGCAATCTCCCGTGGCTATGTGGTCAAGCAAGGCACCAGGCAGAGCAGAAGGACTTTGTCATACACATTCACCCAAACAGCCCAAGCCCCTGCCAGGCTGGGTGTTTCTGTTGCTTTGGGATAGCACGTTGGATAGCTCTCCATTTACTTGAGAGAGCTCTTTAAAAAGTAGTGACTCTGCTAACTGTGAAAGTAAATAATAAACATAAGGAAATAGATTCATGACCTGGAATAGGCAAAGATTTCTTAAAACACAAAGAGCACTTACCATAAGGGAAAACTGTAAGTTGGACTACATTCAATAAACAAACTTCTGTTCCTCAAATGATACCACTGAAAAAATGAAAGGCAAGCTACAGTGTGGGAGGAGATATTTGCAATACATTTATCTTACAAAGGATTTGTATCCAGATTTTAGAAGCACTTTACAAGTCAATCACAAAAAGACAGACAACTTAGCAGCAAAATGGGCAAAGCATTCAAATGTGCATATCACGAAAGAGAACACTTGTGTGGCCAACCACAACATGGAAAGGTGCTCAACACCATTTCAACAGGAAAATGAAAAATTAAACCATGAGGAGACACGACTGTCCCCCACCAAGATGGCTAGCTACTGTAAAAGGGAAAAACTGAAAATAAACATGACTGAGAATAAGGAGCTTCCCACCCTCTTAGAGTCTATTGGTAGGAGTGTTCGTTTTTATAACCATTTTGGAAATATAAGACTGTTTGGTAGAATTAACTCTGAATACACACATTCTCTTAAACCCAGCAATTTTACTCACAAATATGTAAACATGTTCACACAATGAAACATAAAGGATTTTTTACTGTTATGACTAGATGTGTAACAACTATAGGACAGGTAAACTGTGATGTCATTATAGGATGGAATACTATACAGCAAAGAAAACAAACTATTCCCCCACCACAAGAATGTATCTCATGAAGATCATTTTGTAAGCAAAAGAAGCCAGTCTCCAAAAGTGCAATTAGAGCCTCCATTTATGTAATCCTCCAACAGGCAAATGAATCATTGATGACAGGAGGCAGCCACCTGGGGGAAGAGTGGCTGGGAGGGATTTGGAGGAGGCTTCTGGATCTTGCCAATGCCCCATTTCTACTTTGAGTGGTGGTTTGTAAAACTGCTTCCAGATAAGTAATTTTGATTTGTTCATTATTCTGTTTACTCGAACAAAAACCTAACTCTAAAAACAGTAATTCCTAACACCTTCATCACAAGTATTTACAGAGCATTGACTATATACAGGTCCCAGGCTGGAACAGGTAGGGAGAGAGCATCTGCTGGAGTGGACCCCCAGACTTGAAGTCCTGGGGCCTCCCCGCTGGGCTGCGGCTGACTATTCAGTAGGGACTCTGAACACAGGGGAGGCTCTATCCAAACTAATCCTGCCAGTTCTTCAGAAAGAAGGATCACCCTGAGTAACTCAGTTAACTGTGTGAGTATGTCCCTATTTTCCAGAGTAGGTAGGTATAGATCAGTTACAGTAAAACTGAAAATATTTGCCATTTTCAGCCCCAATTTAAAGTAATACTACAGCTAATAGTTTCTCAGAAACCTTATGTGTCAAGAACTTTGTCATTTAATCTTCGTGGCAGTTTTAGCAGATACGTATTATTCCCATGGTGAAAATAAAGAAATCGATTGAAAACAGGTGAAGGAACATGCCCAAGGTGACAGATTGGGGACTGCCTAGTGGAGCAGAATGGCTGGAGTTCAGGTTCTGGTGCCCACAGCCTTTGGACAATGGGCAGTGCTACACCATGCAGTGACACATCTTCCCTCTAGAACTTCCACCCCAAGTGAAGGGAGGGAGGAGACAAGCAACAGACCCCACCTGTCACCTGCCTTCACTCATGGGGTGCTGACAGGCAGCCCCAAAACAAGAGTGATTTGCTTCAAGTCACCTGCAAACAGCGAGAAAAGACCCAGAGAGAACAAAACCTTCCCTCCAGGGCTCAGAAACTGATAAAACATTAATGTAATAAAATATGACAAATACAGTTTTATATTTCACCCCCAAATTCACTGCTTTGCTGAGCAACCCCTATCCTTACAGTATACCTAGGTTCAGGGAAGCCCAATTAACAAAGGCCAAGCTCTGAAAAGCAATGTGTTGAGGAAAATGAGGAAAAGCACAACTATTCTTCTGGCACCTCATGAAAAATGGAAGGTTTGACTGTCAGGGTGTAAACAGCCCAGCTTTTGTGCCACCAAATCATTATGCTAGATGCATACTGGAGTCAGAGGCACAGCTAGAGCCATAGAGGTTTATGGACTTGGTAAAAAATAGATGGTTGTAAAGACCAACTCTGGCTTATGAATCTGGCTGGCTGGAAAGGAAGAAGCGCTCTGTCAGAACAGGCTCTCCAGCACAGCCGCTGAAAGAAAATTCTAGAAAACAAAGACGCCTACCATCCCACACTGAGCAGCCCAAGTGACTCAGTTTCACCTGAAACAGATACCAAAGGAGATATTATTTCCATTCACAGATTGGTTTCCTTAGACCAGAAGGAAGGAACACAGGGACCCCCATCAAAACAAGTCAGACAAAGAGGGTCACTCAAAACAGAGAATGGAGTCAGCCTTCTGAGCTCCTGGCTGGTGGTTCTAGATGGCGGATCGGCAAGGACAACAAAAGACTATTCCTTTTAATGAGAATAATCTATCACCACTACATCAATTTGATTAATGTGATGGGACCATTTCAAAAGAAGGAAATTACAGGTCATTAGGAATCATTTCAAATTAAGTTATGGGTTTAAATGACGTGTCTTCAGTTTTATGAAGAATTTACCCAGAATTTTATTTTGCATGTTTCATTCAGAGCACAAATAATATTTACACGATTCTAAGCCCTTTCAGAGGGCGGTGTGGGGGCCTGCACGCGGAGACGGCTGAGTGTCCCCGCCATCTGCCTCACCCCTGCCATCTCCTGGGCTTGTTCTCCTGGTTCAATGGAAGACGATTCCATTCCTACCTATTCTTTATTTATTTAAATTCCAGGATAAAACAAGCACCTCCATTCCAGGTTGTTTACAAAACAGTTTGATAATCTGATTCCAATTAAACGGCTAAGAACAAAATAAGAACAAAAATATAAATCATGTTAACCATCTGTTTTTGGCTGACAAAGGCGGCAAATGGAAAGGTTAAGTTGATATTCCGCATTTAATCTGTGCTATTGTGGAAGGAAAACCCAATTAGAGATGCGATTTCATTGCAGGCTTTACACTGTCTCCTTTTGTTCTTTAATTTGAGTCGTATCCATTGTGTTTCCAAACTAGGGGGAGGGTTCATTATCTCCTCCTCCAACGTGTTGCACGGGGTGCCCTCATTTATGAATTTAACGTTGCCAAACTTGTTAATTATAACCAGCTTTTCTCCACTGCTAGTGACTACTCTGCAGAGCTTAGCAGAACCGTCTTCTTGCCACCAATGACAATGGACTCAATGGCAACCCGTGTTGCTCTCCCAGTTCCAATCAGGAGGCGGGACCTGGGTGAGAGGGTGCTTTCCGACATGAGCCCTTGAGAGAAAGATTAATCCAGACATTCCCTCTAGCCTGGGCTCACTGGGCGCCATTTGTGAGTGGACAGCTCGAAGAGGGACTTCGAACAACTGGATGTGGTTTGTTGAGCAAATGCAGCTGGCTCACTTGAATGCAAATTGCCCCCCATACGGGTTTCCAAGTAGGGTGTGAGGGTCCAAACTCAGGAGCTACTACATCAGGTACCAAACATGCAGGCTGGACACGCTGTTTCCTTCAGCTTCTGAACCAGTCCCCTGGGGAGCACCCAGGAAGCAGGACTACGGGCTCTCCCCAGAATTCTGCTCACCCACACCTTAAGCGCCTCTTTTTCTTCCAGGTGATTCTTTACTTATCCTTGAGGAAAAAAGTCTTCCCTGCAGATTTTCACCATCCTGTCCTTTCCTGAGAGGCTCCTCCCTGGGCCCTCCCTTCACCCCTCAAGGGACAGCATCTGTCCCAGCATCTGCGCTGTGTCTGTCTGTCCTGCTAAGTGGGTGTTCCTTGCCATAAAGATACTTTAAAGGTGACATTCACAATGGATGACAGCCTGGTGAAGAGACGAGTGAACAAAAGGATGGTCACAGTACAGCTTGTCGCCTGGACTCTCCAGGGAGGCATCTCTCATTTGCATGGATGTTCCCCTGGCTTTGCACAAACACAGCCATCAGCACAGACAGAGTCCTTCCTTACCGGGTAAGCGGGGAGGGTCTTATAGGAAAGCCCTGAGCGCTGGGTTTCTCCCACTAACTAGTCCTGGCGGTTCGTGACTAGTCGTTCCTATCTGGCAGGGACTGTCCCTGGGTTGGGTTCATGCAGATATCTTCTCAGACTCACCCCCTCTGCCAGGGGAGGCAGTAAGACGTTTATAGCCAAGAGTCCACGGTGCAGTCTGGGTGCTGCCAGGAAAGCCACACAGTGAGAGTTCCCGCACGGCTGAGGACTTCTGGGACAGAGCTCGCCTAGGGCATCGGAAATGGCATGGCCAGAGGAGTCTCAGACTGCAGGCTCTGTGAAAGCTGGGACTGAGTAATGGGCAGAGTGCCAGGCTCAGAATATATTTGTTGAATGAATGCATGATTCGGGCAAAAACCTTAAGAGATGAGCAGTAAAGGTAGTTTTCTCTGTTTTACTCATGAAAAGGCTGCTCTGTGCAAACGGGTGTGGCACTTCAGGCTGAGATGCACAGCCAGAGGGGCTCGTGACCCTGGGGTGAGGCCAGTACCCCGAAGGGAAGCCATTCTTCCAGAAGAGACGCCTGTAGTCGGGGAGCACAGAGTTGGCATGAGGACAGAGGCATCCAGCCAGCGACTGGCCGCCGCCCAAAGGGAGGAAGTCAGAGGTGCCCCCCGCCACCCCCACCCCAAGGGGTACTCAGAGACAGCAAATTACAAGGACAGCTTCCATGGTGTTGGAGCCCAGATTTGATGGGTTAACCTAAGTACAAAGGCAGTGGGTGCTCAGGGGAAAGTTCAGAGAACTTGTGTCCCCAAGTTCTTTGATGGTGCTGAGGCCCCACAGATGCAGTCTCGTCCCCCACGAGCAGTGCAAGTGGTCCTTCAAACCACACAGCTCACTGGACCCCTCAGTGCCACCGAATGGGTCATCCGTTCTCCCTATCAAAACTCCACACTTGACGGGGACAGCATATTGTCGTACCCCACACACAGAGGCATGAAACAGCCCCATGAAACAAACAAACCATAGCAACAACAAGCCAAGCACCCGGCTGGATTCAACTATGGGCAACACGGCTCTTCACAGAAATTGGTAAGTACAAGCCAAATGCCGGTGGCTGTGCAAGACCAGTCTCAGGAGCCGCCAACATCAGGCTACTGGGGTTACCTTCCTCCCCTGGCCTTCTTCAGGGGGCAGATGAACCAGGAGACCCCTCATTCCCTGATGAATCTAGTGCCAGAGATCCTGCAGTCACATATTTCCCAAGGTTTCCTCAGTCAAATAAACTCCAGCCGCCTGTTTTAGGAGGTGCTGAATCCATTTCTTTCTTTCAAGATGGAAGTTGAAAAGAAATCACGAAAACCATCCTGTTTCCCTTTCCTCTACTTGTCCCTCACCTCCCACCTCCTGCAACTTGTTCATCCTCACAGAACTTGCCAGAGTCTTCAGTCCCTCCAGGGATCGGGGAACACCTTCAAGCAGTTGGCTGTGCGTACCATGCTGGGTCTCCCCACTACTTCATAGGCTGGATCACAGAAGAGAGGAAGGGCAGATTCATGTCACAGGACCCTCCCGGCACAAGTAGGTGCTCCTTTTGGGGCATGAAATTCCGTGTCCCCTGGACATCTGGGTTTGCTGCGGATGCTGAGGGCTGGCTGGAAGTAAGCGTGTTGGACTTTCACTACAGACCCAACCTCTGTACCCTGGTTCACCTGCTTGTCAAGTGAGAAGTTGCTGACCCCTCACCCTGCTACAGCCTTGTTCCTGGGTGGGATCTGATAATGGGTTGTGGCTCAGAGAGAGTGAGAATGTCAATGACTTGGTGATAAAAATGAAGACAAAAACATGGGCCTCCCTGGTGGCTGTGGAGCTGTCGGCAGCGGCAACGCGAGTTTGACGCCCGGCTGGGGAGATTCCCACATGGCGCGGCAGACCTCTCCTGTCTCGCCCGCTGCTCCCCTCAGCAGTATGTTTCCATCGATCTGCCTGCTCTGCTCCCCACTCTGTCTCTGGTGAGCCCTCTCAGCGCCTCACACCTCTGGCCTGTACCCCAGCTTGCATGCATAAATAAATCTTAAACAAACAAAAAAAAAAGATGAAGACAAAAACAAAACAGAAAACACACTCCCTGTGGACAAATGAAGAGAAGGACTGTGGTCCTGGGGGAGGCTGGGGTACAAGGTCTGTCTGCTGACCCTCAGGTCCCCCTCTGCAACACACAGGCTACAGGTGGCCCACATGGCGGGTCACATACATCGCCCCCCCTCCTCCCACCCACCAGCGGCTCCCCTCCATCCATCCACTGAACAAAAAGTAAAGACCCCCCCAATAATCTATAATGTACAAATCACATAAATTAATAACTCTTCCTCTCATCAATAAATGAAGTATAAGGATTCTAATAAAAATAACAACTTCTTTACATAACCAGAATCATGTGACATTTACCTTTTTTCATTAATCAGTCTATCAAGGTAGGCTTTCCTGGACAACCCATGGAACTGCCTCATCCCTGAGGTCACCTTCACTATAGTGCCTCACAAGAACTGTGACCTACTTCCTGGTACCCAATAGCTAGACATAAAAGACTTTTGGGTTTGGGGTTTGGCTTTTATCCTATGTTGCTACAAATAAAGTTGCAGTAAACATTCTAGAATTTATGTCTTTATGGGCCACTGTTTGTACACTGAATTCCTAGAAAGAGAATTTTAGGGTTGAAGGGGAGGATATATTCAATTTTAAAAGATATTTGTCAAATTACTATCCAAAACTGTTGTAACCATTTTATATTCCCACTCACAGTGTAGAAGAAGGGTGCTTAGCTCTTTCCCATAATAGTTACTTGGGTATATGTCTTATTCCCTCAACCAGTCAGAAAATGCCTGGAAGGCAGCAAACATCACTCTGTGTATCACGTGCTTGGCGTTTCGTCTCACTCACAGAAGAAGCTCAAGGAGTATTTGCTGGATGAATGTCAGTAAGAAATCATTAGACATCATTCAAGTGTCTGGGATAAAACCATAATCCACAAGCAATAAACTAAGATCCAGCGTTATACAACATGACAAAGGCACACAATTATCTGTAAGAATAACAGTCCTAAATGGGCTGGAGATCAATGACCAATTAATGGGCAATATAAGTTTCACAAAAGGATGTATTGCCTTTAACAAATCATGCATTTAGACAACCCCCAAGTGGCAGGGACCACCAGGCACACAGCCATGAATAGATCCGAATATCCACTCACATGCCACATTCAATTCTACACAAGCCAGCGTGGGTTCCTGAACTACTTGAAAAGGAGGACACCTGTCAATAACAACAATGAATTATTAATTCTTTTATTACAGGATCTTAATTTACTGTTCACCTCTTCATAGGAAATCCATGCAAGAGTAGAAACTAAGACTCGTGTCTCCTTCTTAGGAGAATTCTGGGCACAGGTAACCAGAGAGATAGTGTGGTTGCAAACCTAGAGGAGGGGCCTGGGAGGCAGAAATTGTGATAAGACGAAGAATGAATCAATTGGGAAATAAAAGGTGAGTCCCAAAGCTCCATGCTCCAGCCTTAAAACTGATTGGAAGGAGGGCGGGATGGGAGGCACACTTTTAAGCACAATCTGGGAACGTTTCAACAGGGAAGCATATTATCCATAATCTTCTGAAACTTGAGGTCTTCCTCGTTGGAAGGTCAGTTCTCCAGTCTGATGCTTCCACCCCTGTCTCACTACTTTGGACGCGTTGTTTTTCCTGCTGGTTCCAAATTCAACACCCTCCTATTCCGACTCTCAGACATGCAGATTCTCATGGATGATGAACCCTACCATCTACAGAATTAATTTAGAAAACACATCATTATTTCTAATAAAAAGAGCGAATCTTATGTCAAGATGGAAGTTGCAAAGAAATCAAGAAAACAATCCTATTTACACTAGTATAAAAAAAATATAATACCTTGGACTAAACCTAACAAAAGAGGTGAAAACTATAATACATGGACCTCTGTGGTGGTGCAAGGGGTTAAGCACAGTGCTGTGGAGCTGTTGCCACGAGTTCGATGCCTGCCTGGGAAGATTCCCACATGATACAGCAGACCTCTCCTGCCTCACCCGCTGCTCCCCTCAACAGTGTATTTTGGTCAGTCTGCCTGTTCTGCTCCCCACTCTGTCTCTGGTGAATCTTCTCACTGCCCCATACCTCTGGCCTGCACCCCAGCTTTTATGCATAAATAAATTAAAAAATCTTAAAAAAAAGAAAACTGTAAGACATTGTTAAAAGAAACAAAAGACACAAAGAAATGGAAAGATATTAGATGTTCACAAATTAGAAAAACAAACACTGTTAAATGTCTATATTACCCAAAGTAACATATAGAGCAGTGTAATCCTTATCAAAGTTTCAAAGGAATTTTTGAAAGAAAGGGTAAATATCACTGAAATTTATATGGAAAGGGCCCCAAATAGTCAAAGCAAACTTGACAAAAAGAAGATGAATGGATGTATCACACTCCCAGATTTCAAACTCTATTACAAAGCTGTAGTAATCAAAACAGTATGGTACTGAAATAAAAACAGATGCACAGAATAGAATTGAAAGCCCAGAAATAAACCCATGCTTATATGCATTATTAAACTATGGCAAACCAGCCAAGAGAGTACAATGGAGAAAGGAAAGTCTTTTCAACAAATAGTGTTGGGAAAACTGGACAGCCACATACAGAAAAATGAAACTAGACCACTCTCTCATATCATACACAAAAATTAACTCAAAGTGAATTGAAGACTTGGATGTAAAACTGGAAACCATAAAATACATAGAAGAAAACATCGCTAAAACATTCCACAACATTGGTTTCAGTGATGTCTTTGAAGACTCAAATGCAACAGCAAAGAAAATAAAAGCAAAAATAAGCAAATGGGATTACTTCAAACTAAAAAGCTGCACAGTGAAAGAAACTATCATTAATAAAAAAAGACACACTACTGATTTGGAGAAAATATTCACACATCAGACATCTGACAAGGAGCTGACAGACATGATCTACAAATAATTCATACAACTGAACAAAAAGAAAACAAAGACTCCATTCCAAAAAACGGGCAGAAAAATTAAGTAGACACTCTCTAAAGAAGACATACAGATGGCCAACAGTACAGGAAAAAAATATCAACCTCACTTAGCATCAGGGAATTACAAATGAAAACTACAAAGAGATAAGATACCACCTCACTCCACAGGATGGCCCTTATCAAAAAATGTGAGGGTGCAGAGAAAAAAACGCATCTGCACATTGTTAGTGGAATTGTAGACTGATCCAACCCCTATGAAAATCAGTGTGGGGGTTCCTCAAAATATTTAAAATAGACATACCATATGACTCAACAATTCTACTCCTAGGTATCCACCCAAAGAAGGCAAAAACCCTAATTCGAAGGGATATATACACTCCTATGTTCACTGCAACACTATTTACAATTGCCATGCTGTGGAAACAACCTAAGTGCCCAAGGACAGATGAGTGCATTAAGAAACAGTTTATATGCACGATGGAATACTACTCAGCTATTAAAAACAAAACAAAACAAAACAAAGCAAAACAAAACAAAACACAGAATTCCTACATTTGTGACAACCTGGATGAAACTGGAAGGGATTATTATGCTAAATCAAGTGAGTTGGAAAGACAATAGAGGGTGATTTCAATCACAGGTGGACTACAGAGGAACAAAACAAAGGAACAGACAAAACTAAGCCAAAACCCCCCTAGAAATATGACAGCTGAATGGAGGCTACTAGAGAGGGAAGGAGGGTGGGGATGGGAAAAAGTGGGGAGGAGGCCCAGTGGTCTATGGTAAAGGACTTTGGTTACTTTGGTGGTAGTCATGGTGACATACATCTGCGGATTTAGTCCCCTAGATCATATACAGTGTTGTAAACCAATATTGCCTCATAAAAAACAAGCCTATTAGAGTAAAGGTCAATCACAACACACACGCCATGAAAGTTGACTACAGCTATGCCTGAAAATGCACATCTATGTGAAATTTTACTACTACGTGACAAAAATAATTGTAGGCCAATCTTCAACAGGGTCAAACAAGAAGTTAACATTTAAAGGAATTTTTTGAAAGTAGAACTATTAGCTGAAGCTACAACTTCATACAGTAACACCCAGTTAAGAAAGTGTAGGTTTTCCAGATTGTTTCCTGCTTTCCAGTTCCTCCTCAAGCTCCAGGTTCCTGAGCAGAACTGTATTTCCTGATTTTGTCAGCTCACAGGACCCAAAGGTGCCAAACTGGGTAAGCCAGCAGCCGTGGAGCCTATCAGTGAGGTTGGTCTGTCCCACGTCACGGTTCTTAGCAGAAGGGGTCGGGTCAAGTCAGAGAAGAGCAGGGACCCAGGGCCAGAGAGGCTGCAGAGCAGAGACGCCGCAGAAGCAGCATTAACTCTGGTCTCGAACTTGAGGCCTTTCTCTGCTGGAGTCCATCTCAGGTCGGGAGGTGGCCGAGCTGGCCCTGGTGGCTTCCTGGGGAGGCTTTGCAAGTGCAGCTGCTTCCTTCTTGCTGTGGTCAGGCCTCATGGTCCACTCCAAGGTTCATTTGCAGAGGCTCTGAAGAATATGTGTGCAGACCTGCACACATGCATGTTCACGGCACACACACTCATTCATAAGCCACTTCCTTTAATGGAAAAAACTCACAGGAAAGCAAAAGTCTCATGATGAAAGCTTTCAGTGATCAAAACAGATTTTTTAAAAAGATGAAGATTCCACTTTTCACAGGACCCTGTGGTGTGACGGTCGCACAAACCTTGTGAATACAACAAATCGCCTTCAGGGCGGAAGTGTGTGGTGTGTAAATGATAAGGACCTTGACTTAGGAAGTATTTCCTGGCTAGGGCTGTGTGGGTGCCGGTGGATGGCGAGATTCACAGAGACAGATTCAGGCCTGGATCTCTCTACGAAGGGCGAGGTGGGTTTGCCTGTGGACACGATGGGCCACCTCCTCATCGTCATGCTCAGAGGCTGCAGACCACGCTGATGTCACACACTGCTCCTGGCAGGACACCCTCCGTCCACTGTGTGGGAAAGGCCAAGAGCCCTTCCTTAATCTCCCCAGGCCGGATGAGGAAAATCAATGTAATGAGCCATGAGAGGAATCCGCTCATAAAGAAGGTCACTAGGCACCTCCAGTTACTTGCTGGCTCTTTAGCAAAGAAAACACCATAAAAATCTATGAGTGGGGCATAACCCCAGGCTCCATTAATGCACGTGATTTGGGGAAAGGACGCGTGGGCACTCATGCTAACGTTTTCTTCCTCATGTCTGTCCACACCAACTGCTCTGGCTCCCACCCAGCATTCGCTAAGAGTCCACAGGCCAGGCACTTCCTGACGACACCAGGGGCCCGAGTGTGGCCCAGCACCACAGACCAGCCTCTCTGTTCGCAACATGTTGAGGACGTCGTTGGAAGATGATTTCTAGCATGTCTACGGTGTCGTCAAGGCCCATGTCATCCTGAGTTGTCAGCTGCTACGTGCAAACTCCAAGCTGCACCTTGAAAGTCCATGTGAACTCATAAATAAAGACAAGGCTCTTGCGCCTCAGAAACATGCCGTCCCCTTCACAATAGGCTTCATCCCCCTCTGGGCTGGGCTTCCTCACTCCGTAAGTGTCAGAGAGCCTGGGATAGGGCTACAAAATCCACATCCACAGGCCCCGCTGGGGGACAGTCACTTTTGCCTTTTCCGTGCGATACGTATGGTACATTGTGACCACAGGGGATGGGGGTCCAGAGAGGCCTCTCAATGCTGGCCATAGATTTCCTTCATGTCACCCAGTCGACTCGGGGCTTGGAACACAAGCAATCCCCCAGCGGTCTGCGTCCTTGAGTTTCATCTGTCTCTCCAGCACCTGGGAGACATCAGGTGTCAAACGCCACCCGGCCGTGGGCGGCAAGAGCAAGCTCTAGCCACAGACGTCCCTGCGGGTTCCCAGACACCTTGGTGCTGCTTTTCTGTCATCACCTTGCTTCCTGTTGGAGAGGTGTGCCCGGCACACACTCAGGTGTACCTGCTGCCTGCTTGGCCTGAGGGAGTAAACAAAGGAGCCCACTCCTCCCGGCCCTTCTTGTGACACCCGCCTGCTGGCGGCACAGAATCCTGAATCCTGGCTAATTCAGGCTGACAATAGGTCTCCCTTGAGCTCAACTCCTCTTCACTGGTCTGAATTCTCTGTATCAATTAACCGCAAGACACAACCTAGAGCTGAGTGCCTTTCCCTGGGCTTAAAAATTAGCAGCTTCGTTCGAGTTCTGCATTTCCCTTTCCAAAAAAAAAATCCAACGCTGATCCAAAAAAAATCTCAGATTGTTTTGTTTTTCAGTATTTTTTTGTATAACCAATTAGTCTCTTTTGTGCTCTCGTCCTGCTTTGGTTTGGGTAAAAGCGAACAGCATTTAAAATGAAGGCATTGTTTATTCACAAATCAAATAAGCTCCCGACAGCTGCCCCAGTGGCTTCCTCATTCAGTTAAATTAATGCCCAAGGCCTCAGGGTGAACAGTCTTCTGGGGAGAATGTGGGCATTTATTTTCAGATTCCCATTCGGTGTTAGGTCTTTTAATGCCAAATCCTATTTAATGTACTTGTGTTATGTTAAACTGTGTGCAAATTTATTCTATGGACTACTTGACAGAATTCATACTATTAGAGTCAAATACGATTTGCACTTGAAAAATAAGATCTTCACTTCACTTTAAACAGCAGCAACCCAATTGCTAGGTTTAGCAGAGGGAAACGGGACCCACATCCCTCCAAAGCTGAAACCTCGTTTTGCCCCCAAGACCACCATTGGAAATGTCATTTAAAAGGACTGCAGGCATTTCGTTCCGCGCCCAAAAAATTTCTTGGGAAATTTTAGTATGTTTCTTATAAAACCTGTTGTTTTTTATGAGATGTAACCAGCATGCTTTCCAATATTGTGCTTTCTCATTCTACCTTGTGAGGGAGAGACAGTTCTTGATAGCATGTTATTGAATTTTAAAACGGTTGCTCAGATTTTGTCTTCTGTAGAAACAGTGAACTTCTCACTGCTTTTGTCTTGAAATCTCAGGGCCTGTGGTGAGTCTCCTCAGAGGTTCCACGTTAAGTGGATGGGCCTGCCTTCAACACTTCCTGGCCGACAAACGTATCACAGGAACACTCCCAAGAGCAATGTGTGGAGACTCTGTGTGGCAATATTTTGTCTTTATCACTCAACCATCCTCCTCCTATCAGAGGTCATATGAAAGTACTTTAAATACTCCTGAAACGCTTGGTCCATTTTTCTCTGTATGGCAGGAAGGATATCCCAAGAGAGAAACTCTTACACAATCACAGTGCCAGGCGACAACTCACATGGAATTGAACTTCTTGTTTCCTCACGTGGTGATTCAGACGGGCTCTCCCACCATGAACTAACCGCACTTTCCTTGGTCCCAGAAGTCACGCCTAACCAGGATAAGTCTGCTGGATTATTGTGCACATGCGAGATTTCTAATTACTGCTTTGGTCTTTGTCTCCATCTCATCTCTCTTCATCTTTACCTACCCCATTGTTTCTCTTCTCCCTGTCACACATGTCACACATCCCACATAGCCTGGGGTGGGGTGGAGGGTGATGGAGGAAAAGGATAGAAAAACTGGAAAGGAGGCGCCACAGGGCTGGAGGTGGGGTAGAGGATTCCCAGAGCCATTAACCCAGCTATAGGAACTAAGATCCTTAGGCCCCAATGCCTAGAGCACAAGGCACAAGACCCAAGCAGGTAGCAGATGCTGTAGGGTGTGTCAGGAGCTCAGACCTGAAGCTGAAGATAGGTGATTGAGGGCCATTGTAGAAATCTGGCCCCTTTCAAATGATACAGTTGTATCATCGAGACAAAGTCAATAACAAACAAACCACTCCATGAAGGAGTGAGCCCCTCCCAAAGAGAAGGCTATATCAGGGCAATCTCTGCACTAGCACGGGGCAGCACTCCTTCTGCCCACCTGCCCACCTGTGACTATGCAGGCGCTTCTTTATGCCAACTCCCTGTCCCTCTGCAGGGCAGCGGCCTTCCTGCCCACCCATAACCTGTACCATGCCGGGTCTTCTCTCCACTGACCTCCCTCAGCAGAGGCAGCTCTCCTCAGGGCTGCCCACCTGTAACCATGCAGGCCTCTCTCTTGGCAAACCTGTCCTTTTCAAGCCAGCCCTTTCTGTCCCTTTTGTCTATGCAAGTGTCCTTTATTCTTCTCACCCTTTTATAATAAACCTGTCCTTTTGGATATAACTAACGTCTCTGTGTTGTGGAGAAACTTGCCTGGAAAACTCGCCTCGTGCCGCTGAAAGGGGCGCTCCGGTGAAACCTTTCCCAGAGTGAACCCAAGGACCCCACTCTCCAAACCCAATGACTCCAAAAATCATCATCGGGTAGTGGAGGAAGGAAAGAGGAGGGGACCCCTGGCTCTCACCCGCACTACATCAGTGTTCTCAGATCTCTGCTTGCTCTGGGGGACCCTGGTCCTCTCTCTTGCATCTTCAGAAAGTCTCTCCAGAGTCCTCCTCTTGCACACAACAGTCATATCTCCTTCTAAAAACACTTCCCTCAGCTCCTCAAATTGCCATCAATTGTCAACTTCACTGCTGTACAAAGACCCCAGTTCTTCAGGTTCCTTCCCTCACCCGCAGTTCCTCCCATTTCTTACACTCTGATTTTAGCCAGTAACTACCATGGAATTTCCTCCTTTGAAGCATCCCAGTAATTGCCTCCGTGTCGCATCCAACAGTGCTTCCTAAAGCATTTTTTCTTTCACCTTCAAACCAGTAACTGTCCACTTCCTCCTGACCGTTCCCTCCCTGATAGCAGCCTCTCAAGGTGTTCTTAGTTCGCCAACGCTCTTCAAGCCTTCCCCATATCAATGCTTTGACTGAGAAATTCCTTGGACTTGAACTTGGCCTCCCTTGGCTTGAACTTGTCCAGCCGCTGGACTCCTGCCTATCCAGCTCTGAGAGGACCCCCCTTTGCAACCTCAGCTTCCTCCCCCACGAAAGCCTCATCGCTCACAGCCCTCTGCCTTTCTGCCTTATGGTTATCTCCCTCCCCATCACCTTTCCCTGGCCAGACCCGCAACTTGTTGCGGACAGAGATTGTCTCAATCCTCTTAAAACCTCTGTGCATTTGGCCCAGTGCCTGCAGAATGCCAGCTGAATGCTGAATGCGTTCATTTTCAAAATTAGCTGCAACAAAGTCATTTTTTTCTCTTGCCACTTTCTTCGTTAGATCTCATCTGTTACCCCTGTTGAGCCAAAACCCCCAGTCCTTACTGTGCAGATGTAGCCAGAGAGCCCATTCAGGATGCCGAGGCCCAGGCTCAATCCTCAGAAAGCGGCAGCCGTGGGGGGAGGGGAGGTCCAGTCTGCACTTTGAGCAGCATTCCAAGTGACCAGGCCTCACTGCGAGGAGGGCTGTTTTGCGTCCATCACCCTGAGAGAAACACTGCCCCTAAATACCCATGAGAACTCACCTTTGGGTCAGTGCAAAACTCAGTTCAGATTCACAAAATTCTTAATTCTCATTAAGAATAAATGCTTAAAAACCGCATGGGATTTTTTTTTTTAGTTCAGAGAGGGAAATGTGATTGTCAATCAACAAATACTGATTGGGGGCCTAAAGCCATGAGTTCAGGGAAGACAAAATCCCTGCCTTCCTGAGCCTGGCCTTCGGGAGGAACGAGAGTGCACCCCTCCAGGTTACCCTTTACACAGGTCTCAAGAGGGCTGAGGACAGGCAGGGGACAATCAGCTCCTGCGGTTTTCCACAGGGTCACAAGACAAGAGTTTCGGGAGCCAGCATCACCAGCCCCCTTACCGTGTCTTGGCCCAATATGCTTCCCAGGGAGTTTATCTGTGGCCCGGAGGTAGGCCTGTGTCCTGGAGTGCTGCTTCCTCCTCTGTCTGCCCACTGTTGGGACACCCTCGGCTCTGGCTTTGCCCTGCCTGCCCGGGCCACTGAGGCGCAGGCACTGGGGCTGGCCTGCGGGAGACAATGCTCCAGCGCTCTCATGGCCACCGGGGCCACTGGCGGGCAGGCTGGGTCTAGGGCAATGAAGGGGTTCTCTTGAGGTCCCCAGAAGGCCTCCCGTCCCCTGTCAAGCAGAGGCTGTGGGGCTGGTGCTGAATCTTTTTTTTTTTTTAAGATTTATTTATTTATGCATACAAGCTGGGGTACAGGCCAGAGGTATGGGGCAGCAAGAGGGTTCACCAGAGACAGAGCGGGGAGCAGAACAGGCAGATCGACGGAAATACACTGCTGAGGGGAGCAGCGGGCGAGGCAGGAGAGGTCTGCTGTGCCATGTGGGAATCTCCCCTGCTGGGCGTCGAACTCGTGTCACCGCTGCCGACAGCTCCACAGCGCAGCGCTCAACGGCTGCGCCACCGGGGAGACCCTGGTGTTGAATCTTTCATGGGTATTGGCTGCTGCTAGGGTTGTTTTATTCATCATTACTTTTATTTGATCCAACTGTTTCTTGAAGCCGTCCACATCCAGCATGCAGATTACATGCATACCAGATTTTCTTTCAAAAATAAACCCCACAATGACTGCTGTGTAAACAACATTTCAGTACTTCAGAGCACTTCAATAGCTTCCTTTCGAAAACAAAACCCTAAGTGGGCTCCAGATGGGACAGTGAGTGTACCTGCCCCTGGGACATGAGGCGGCTTTACCACGGAAGGCACCACAAGCTGAGCCCCTTCCCTGGCTCCCTGCCGGCCTCCTCCTTCCCCTGGTCACAGGGCTCACTCACTGCAGGTCAGAGACAAACTCGAACCCATCCAGCGCCCCTCAGATCAGCCAGTTTCCCTTGATTTCCCTTTCTTTCCCTTCCTAAGACCCACGTGCATCTAAGCTTTAAGAAGGGAAATAGGGAACTCCTTTCCCCAAAGTTGATCCAATCACCCGTTCACCCAAGGCCCCCGGGTCAGCTCACTTTAAGTTTAGGAGCAGGGCAAGCGCACCACAGTCACTCACAACTTGACACTGAGCATGTCTGGCTGTGGATTCCGCTAAGTTCTAAGGACAAAGCCAGGAGAACCCTCAACTATTTTTTTAGCATCTATGAAGCGTGTGACACTGGGGGAAGCAGGAACATCATTAAAACCCTCTCTCTGGGGCCTGCCCTGGTGGCGCAGAGGTTGAGCACTGCGCTGTGGAGCTGTCGGCAGTGTGCGATGCGAGTTCGACGCCCAGCCGGGGAGAATCCCACATGGCGCGGCAGACCTCTCCTGCCTCACCCGCTGCTCCCCTCAGCAGTGTATTTCAGTCAATCTGCCTGTTCTGCTCCCCACTCTGTCTCTGGTGAACCCCCTCGCCACCCCACGCCTCTGGCCTGTACCCCAGCTTGTATGTATAAATAAATAAATCTTTAAATAAAATAAAATAAAATAAAACCCTCTCTCTGGGTTATGCTTCTCCCTAGTCTCATTCTTTACTTACAAGTTCTACATTGCGATGATTCACTCAAAAACCTGGAATATGACCGTCCCACGACAGCAACTCAGCAGATGGGGGCTCCATTTGCAGAACCATTCACCCCACTAAACGCTTAGCTTTTATACCAAATCAAAGGAAACCTGTACCCTATTTGTTATTGCCTGGGTTCTCAGAAGTCTCCTTCACCTCCTCACCTCTCCCCACCCCCTGCCCTTAAACATCTAAAATGCAGGCTCCTCCCCCAGGGCTCTTGGGTGCTCAATGCCGATCTGAGGACAAGTTATCCATATTCCCCCGGGGTTGGGGAATTCGGAGTTAGAAGCTCAAGGAGACTCACAATTCTATTCTCCAGTAGGCCCTGCTTTTACCAACATGATCTCAATAAATCAAATGAAACACACTGTACTGTTTATGTAAATTTAAACCTATCAGTTGATTAAACCGGGCTCAGATAAGCAAGCAAACCTCAAGAGTCTCCAGGACGAGAAGGCACCAGACAAAGAGCTTCCCCTGAAAGCTTATCTTGTTCTCTGGGGACCTTGGTTTCAACAGCTGCTGTATCCTTATGTCTGAAAGTCCTGGAAGAATTAATTCTAAATTTTAAATAGTCACAGGACACTTGCTTTTGCTAACACACCCTGGCCAGGGCTCAAGAGTCATCCTCACATTATTCACAAGCTAAGCTTTCTACATTTAGTTGTAAGAGCTGTCAATCAGGAAAACCTCTCTGTCTCTGTCAGTAGGAGCGGCATCCTATTTCCATGTACATAGACACACAATGAATCACAGGCCTCACTAATCCTTTAAGAGTGTTAGAGGTCCCCCGGGACTATTGGAATGAGCGCAAACCCTGCCCTGTATTATGCTATTTCCTACTAATCCTAGGAAAATGAATGTTAATTTATCATGAAAAAGGGTTAATTATGCATTTATTTCCGATGTAGGTACATGAGATCAGGCTCAGAAATAATACTGAGTATCATTCTCTTTTAAATGAGGATTCCATTTTAAGCGTTTTTTATCAAACAGACGCTAAACTCAGAGCAACAGTGCAGAAGAAAAAGAGTGGCTGGGTAATGACAAGACCCAACTATAATTTTAATTAACCTTCTGATCCTGCTTAAATATATTTTGCCTTGTAAAAATCTGTAATAACATCTATTTCAATCTCCTCTGCTATTAGTTATTAAATTGAAAATGGATGCCTAGACTGATTTGGCAAAGATATTCAAGAAAATTTTTCCTTATTCTCTCTGGTTTATTAAAGTAATAATTTGTAGTATAAAAAGTTCTCTGATGAAGTAATTTAGTATAATTAAATAACCAGATTTATTAGGTTCCCGGAGTCGCATACACACAGCTGGAGGGACGGTGGCTGTCAGCAGATGCTGAGACAGAAGCTCATCTCAAGGTGGCTTTCCTTGCACATCCCTGCCACCCAGTCCAAGGTCTGTCAGTTTCATATGCCCTCCCACCACTTCTGACGTTCTGGAAGCTTCTGCCTCTTCCCTGCTCACCACTAAAGAGGAGACCTCCAGAAGCAGGGCTGGGGAAGAAGTGCGGAGGGGATCAACCGCTGGTGGTAAGGACTCTAGAACTCTGTGATGGGGGAGTGAGATGTATACACATGGAGGTGAAGATGCACCCCAGAAATATATGTAGAAGTATAATCAATAATCTTATTAAATTGAAAAAGAAGGGGTCTGTGTGGACAGGGGCAGGGAGAGGTGCAAGGACCAAACACTCAGATTAGTCCACGAAGAATCATTTCATGCCCCAGTTTGCTCTTTTCTCCTCTTCGCTTCTCCTGTGTCCACTCAGAACCCCCAACAGCTGCATTCTGATGCCTCCCTTCTCCTGAGGAGCCTTCAAGGCATCCTTTCCACTTGTCTTCCCTCAGCCTGAGAGCCCCTTGGAAGAGGCACCAGGCTAAAGGTTGGTTCGTGAGCCAGAGTCTGTCATCTTTACAAAGCCTTCGAGTTCTTCTGGAAGAACAGAAACCATCCAGATCATTCATGAATCTCAATAGACTCTGTAGCCCTAAGCCCTCCGCCAGGCCACTAGCTCCTGACCATCGCACAGCAGAAATGGCAGGTAAGATGAAGGAGTGACAGTCATCTCAGTGTGTGCACAGCAGGAAGACAGACACAGAGACGGAAAATCACAGCACAACCCACCACTGTGGCCATCAGGACACCAGAGGAGCCCTAGCCGGAGGTGGAAGGAGGGACACATAGGAATTCAAGAGGAAGCGGCGCTTGAGTCCAACCTTGAAGGAAGAACGGTCTTAGAGTGGGCATGCCAGGTAGAAGAAGAGCAGGCTCGAAGGCAGGAGGCCACCAAGGGGCTGGCACTTTGGGTTCCAAGTGGCCTAGAGGGAGGGGTGATGTGCGGAGAAGACTTGAGAGTTGGCGGCAGAAAGAGAGCAGTGGTCCCAGGCCAATAAGTGAGGACAGAATTCCCTCACGGCTGGGCAGTCACCACTGGAGGGTTTCAAAGATCATGCTGGCAAAAGCAGATGCATTTGCTTAGATGTGCACTTGAGGAAGATTTCTCTGGAAGCTGTGAGGAAATCGGCTAAGACTGCTCTGAAAGCCAGCACCCTCTTGGTTAGCTGTCACAATCCCCAGGGGGCCGTGAGGCCACAGTGCCGACATGGAAACATCCTAAACGCACTGCCGCGCTGCCTTGCAGGGTCTACTTTGAAGGAGTCAGTATCAATTTTGTTATACAAATTCATGCACTCACATAACAAACATCTGTGGACTATATTCTGTGTGTCTGCTATGCAATACAAATATTTATTCTGAAAACTGGAAACTGTTACACCATCAGTTTTACATCTATGCGCTTTTAAAAGCACTGCCTTGTGGCTGATTCAAATTCATCCCCATCCTCAACTTCACCCTCCACCAAGCAGCCCTCGCAAACCTGCGTTTCTGGGGACAGGTGCGTGGGGAAAGTGTTTTTCCTGGTTGTTGAGCTCACGCAGTCCGATTCCCTTACAGAAGAGGCTGGACTGCAGTTCTGAGGCTGTGTCTACTGGAGGCATGATTAGTGCTGGGTCTCCCATTTTACAGATGAAGAAACTGAGGGTCAGAGTGTCGGGTATCATGTTAGCTCAGTGATGGACCTGAGAAGAGACAAGACGCTTCTAACCTCCCTGGTGCAGTGGTTTCTCTGTACTGCACTGTCTCTGACATAAGGCCTATTTCATATCTTAATCCTCATTCGATGAAGATTCTACCTACTGTTCTCATACAGCTGTCTTTGAAATAACTCTGCTCATTCGCAAGGAAGCCACAAGCTAAATACCGCCCGCACCCCCGCCCAAGGATTCAGAAAGGCTCCTCTTCTAAACCAAGGCACAAAATCTGACTTTTTAAAAACAAAACATTGCATTCAATACCCAGCTGAAGTAGAGCAAGCTTGCTCTAATGTGTCTGTTCTACTTGGGCTGAACAGAATTTTTTCCAGGTGAAAAAAGTGAGTTAGTGACTAAACATGCCAACCCTGTTCTTTTCCATTAACTAGGTTACTTTAAAAAGCAAGTGGGGGGCCTACCTGGTGGCCTAGGGGTTAAGTCTCAGCGCTATCACTGCTCCGGCCTCAGCTTGATCCCTGGCCAGGGAGCTGATCCACATGGCGCAGCAGACCTCCACTGTTTCTCACCCGCTGCTCCCCTCAACAGTGTATTTCAGTCAGTCTGTCTGTTCTGCTCCCCACTCTATCTTTGGTGAATCCTCCCATCCCCCTGCACCCTGCACCCTAGTTCTTATATGCAAAAAAAATAAAATAAAGTAACATAAAAATCAACTAAAAAAAATCATTTTACCTTTTCTTTGAAAGCTTCCAGAAAGGGACTGTGTCCTCATGGGCTAAACTACGATTCCAGTACTCACCTCATCTATATGAATTTCCACGTCACAGCCCCTTTCAGACTCAGCTGTATCTACATCCCAGGAAAGTATGCTAAGTGACGTCGAAGGAACAAAAGGAGCTAATTTCGTGAAGCTTCCAACAAGTCTTTCCCCCGCATTCTTTTCCTTAATAACCTATAAATTTTAGTCATGAGAATCATTCTTCAGTGTCTAGGCCAGTAAAACTCTTGCAAAAATCAATAGTCTGCCTACTTTTAAGACTTCAACGTGTTGTCAGGCAGCGAGGCCTCTCTTTATAAAACTCCATAATGAGCTGAAAGAGATTTGATTCTAGAAATCAGAATTCTCACACTAATAGGCTTTCACTGAAAAAGGCTCTCGTAACTGAGAACAGACTACCAAATGGGGTAGATTTTTCAATTTTATACCTTTGTCCATAAGTGCTAATTTCTCAGTGGAACAGACGGATAATATACTACTAGAGATTACTGAAACCTCTAGTCACAGTTCTGAATTATTAATTTAAAAGGTTATGCACCAGTGCTAATATAAATTATCTTTTAAAACTATCTATATGGGTAACATTTTAATAAGCTTTGAAACATGATTTTTCTCTCTTGATGGTGAAAGCAAAATATAATATATAAGTGACTCAGAAAGCGTGATGGATTTGCTGTATTTTTTTCCAAAAGGCTTGCACAACCATTTCCCATAACTGATGAGAAAGCCCCAACTGTGGGTCCAGACTGCAAATACACTATCCTAATCAATTTAAGGTGGCAGGTGCACCCTGATCCCTCTATCCTAGGACTCCAAATGAAATCTCTTTCTTCCGCAACCTATTCGAAAACCTGTCCACGGCATTCAAGCTTCACCTGAGCATGCTGCAGGGAAGAGGCAGGATACGGTCAAGCCCCAAGGGAAGCAAATAAAATACCAACACTGCGGCAGCCTGCAGAAATGTCAGCTTTCCTCCAGGTTAATAGCGTTTGTTCTGTGCCTGAAGCAGAATGTGCACTGGGCTTTATCCTCAACATGCAGCCTCATCCTTGGGAAAGAGGACGACATGGAGGAAATATGTGACTTTGTAACTGCGTGCCAGCGCCAAAAGATGGCTTGACATTTATCAGAAAGCCTGAGCAAGTGGAGCCCAGCAGGCTGCTTTCAGCCAAGGACAGAAGAAGAAAAAAAAAATGCAATGCTAGATTGTCATGCACAGATCATTAAAGGACGAGGTGAATGCTGGCTGGCTTCAGGCTCCTCACAATCCTCGCTTGGAAACCTCATATTTTCTTGCTGGTTTTGCTTTGTGGGCTATGTCAGAAGCTTCAGGAAAATCAGTCAAGGTAGTTGGCCTAAACCCCCTCCCCCCATCCTTTGTTCTGCCACTGTCCTAGCGTGGGGACACATGTACCCCTCATCCCTCACCATGGGGCTGCACCATAGTTACAAAACTGTAGTGGTTAATATGGTAATACATGGAAACAATTCAGTTGCACTGTTTTTCAAAATCAGGGGAAAATGAAAGTCACTTTGTTTTTTCTCTTTTTATGATCAATGCTTATTTTCCAAAGGGACTTGCCCATTTTAACTTTGCAGGGTCTCAGCATTAAGTCAAAAAGCAGGCCTGTAGCACGTGAGACCAAGCGCCCAGCTGGCTACCAAATGACCTTTGTTTAGCATTTTCTTGAGGGGTTTAAAAAAAAACAACACTAAAGTCTGATGCAGGCAGACTGTTTCCACCACAAATAACCCAGCACATGCACTATTTGTTTTTTAAAGATGACAAACAAAATCTTTAATTTATAAGCAGACAATATCAACCAGTTGCCTGTTTTTTTGTTTTTTTTTTTACAGACACCCGGTGAATTTTAAAGCACATTTTCCACAAACATATGACAATCTGTGAATATTTACTAAAAGCCTACTATGTGCCAGGGCACCTGGGTAGATTTTGAGTAGGAAACAAATAAATGATTTCACACATTTGTGGACTCTAAAGGGAAAAAGCAAATAAAACTAAAGCAAAGCCTTAAATGGTGAAAACAAAATGGTGGCAGCCAGAGGAAGGGGTGGGGGATGGGTGGTAGGTGGTAAAGGAGCACTTGGTGGTAGGTGTGGTGTAACAGCTACACTGGCAGTGAGCACCTGTGCACCTGACACCTGTCCAGTGCTATGAACTAGTGTTTTCCTCCATAAAGAGAGACCAAAAGTTTATGACATCGTGAAGCATCATGGAGAGAAGACAGTGTCTCTATGGAGAATGGTAAGCATTCCAAATGAGCTTCCTTCCTTCCTTCCTCCCTCCCTCCCTCCCTCCCTCCTTTCCTCCTTTCTTCCTTCTGCATAATCAATAATGTGGAGGACTAGCCACTACGGCTACAAAGACTCCATGGCACCTCTTAGGAAGTTAGCTCCCACCACCAGGCCAACAGACAAGGCCACTGTCATTCACTGTCCACGCAGAGGAGCCGTGGTGGGTGCACAGCTCAGAGGAGGGAGTCTGAGCTGTGTCTTGAAGACGAACCACCGTTCACTAGGGAATCATGGTGGACAGAGACCAAGCGACAGCCTCAGCAAAGCCAGACATGGAACACACCTGGCTCGTGCAGGGGAAGGGGAAGTGCAGGGAAGAGGAGCCTGGGAGGAAGGCTGGGGCCTGACTAGGAAGAGACTCACAGGCTCTGAGAGGGAGCTGGGTCTCCAGCCACGGGGGTCACCCAGGGTCCTTCAACTCGACAATTACTGAGCACACTCCCGTGTTAGGAGGGTGACAGCGTGGAGAGCAGAGAGAGTGGCCCACAGGAGGCTGTGCCATGGCCCAGGCAAATAATGAGGACCCGGGCTAAGAGGGGCCCTGCAAGAATGGAAATGGAGTCCAGAGAAGGTGCAGGAATGGACCTGCGGGAGAGGATTTGAGATGACGCAGAAAGGGGAGTCCCAGGCCCCAAGGATGCCCATGTGCCGAGTGGAGGAGGGGCTGGAGGAGAAACAAACTGACTTCAGGCCTGACAGGGCCAAGGCGGCATTGCCATGTACACTAGAAAGCACAGAAGGGCGCACACCGGGGGTGAGGGCCATGATGAAGGCGAGGAGGCTGAGGGAGAAGCACCAGAAATAAGGTTCTGGAGCTTGGGAGCAGGTCTGGGTCGGAGCTGATAGTTGTTGGAATGAAACCGTGGATGGGGGTGGGTGCTGCGAGCAAGCGTGGGGGGGCGGGAAGAGATGCAACATCTACTCCCCTCTCTGGAGGAACACGAAGTCCCATGGTGATTTACATGGTGATTTAGCTGGGAAAATAAAGCAGCTGAACAAGGATCATGCTCCGCGAAACAAGCCAGAAAGAAAGAGAAAAATATCAAATGGTTTCACTTACAGCAGGAATACAGGGGAACCAAAGAAGAGAGAGGCATTCAGCGAGGGAGGGGGAAGATAAGGGCTCAAAACGGGGGAGAAAAGAGCATAAGGGACTATGGTGATGGTTCACGGGTGGGTAACTGGTGGTGGGTAACCCCCGGGGAATACACAATAATGTAAAGATATAAATAACAATAAAATATATATATTAAAAAATAAATCCTTACAATTCTAGGCAAAAAAAATTAAAAAAGAAACAATACAACGACTTGCTGAATATCTGAGTGGTTATCAATAAATTAACACCTCTACCTCTTCCTACTGACAAGCAAATAGGCAGCCTGCAAGTCGGGCGCCCTGAACGCAAAGCCACATGTCCCAGCACCTGAGCTGAGAGGGGATCAGCTATGAAGCCCAGGCTGACTGCACCCAGAGGCAGAAGCCTTGGCCATCCCAGACCAGCCATTCCGCCTCACCACTAATAGAGGGTACCCGTATCACTGCCACAGTCGTGTTTTAAAAATGTGCACTTCAGGGCCTCCTTGGTGGCGCAGCGGTTAAGCGCTGCGCTGTGCAGCTGTCGGCAGCGGTGACGCGAGTTCGACGCCCGGCCGGGGAGATTCCCACATGATGCGGCAGACCTCTCCTGCCTCGCCCGCTGCTCCCCTCAGCAGTGTATTTCTGATCTGCCTGTTCTGCTCCCCACTCTGTCTCTGGTGAACCCTCTCACCGTCCCACACCTCTGGCCTGTACCCCAGCTTGTGCATATATAAAAACAAACAAACAAACAAACAAACAAACAAACAAACAAACAAAAATGTGCACTTCACTACTTCTTTATAAAGATGCACATTATACTTGTGGATACAACTTTGAGAAGCAATTCGGCCTGCACATACCTGAGGCTGACCGTATATCGATGTGTGTGGGGGGTGGTGGGGGTGGCGGGGCTTGTTTTCTTTCCAACGAGTAGATTATGGCATTTTCAAGTAAATCCAAATTGTAAGTACAGAGCTCTTGGCTGTGCCAGGAACCCTTTCCTGGAAAAGTGTGGGCTGAGAGGGGCTTCCATCCCCTACATTATCTGCTGCTAGTACTGTCTCATACGTTCATTAATGACTTATCAAGCTTATTATTATTAAATTGTCATTTAGCCAGATGTCTGGCTTCTAGAGACCCAGCTGAGTTCCACTTTTCTATGTGTTAAAAAGCAGGTACTCAAATAAGTCTGCCACTTCAAGAACCTAATTCAGCCATTTAGGGACGCAATCCAAGCAAGGTTTTAAAATTGGGTGCAGGAGACAGATTCTCATCGGATGAGTAACCGCTCTAAGCATTCTGCAGGAGGAAGCAGAGACGTGTGCTGTGGCTACCCAGAAAAGGGCAGTGATTAATTCCCACCCCAGACACACTCGTGCTAGTCATCACAAATATGCGCCAGCCAAGGGGTGAGGGGGACGAAGGAAGAGAGATGCAAAAAGGAGATCATCACCCCAGCCCTTCTGCAAACTGAGAACTTTCTCTCCCATTCTGTTAGGCTTCTTCCCTAATGGGTTTTTCTCTCTGGGACACTAAGAGGAGAATCTGGGTCCATCCTTGCAGTATAGGAGACACCAGAATGCTCCATGAGGTAGATGGAATATACCTGTCTGCATGAAGCAGGGTTCCCCACCCCCAGCCAGGGTCCAGCTCCCCATCTTCTCCTTCCCCTGCTATGGTAGAGAGTTAGGTGTAGAAGGTTGCACAGGAGCATGGGGTTGGCCAACCCCCAAGCAGCTTCCAGTCCAGATGAGAAGACCAAGTACAAGCCCACAGCTAAGCAACTACACTCTCAGTGCCAAAAGGTTATATTCTCAGAATTTTATTTGATATAGCCCATGGAATCTACATACATACATCAAGACTTCACAAGTAGTGATTAACTCATCATGAAAACCCTGTGAGGTAAGTACTTTCATCACCACTTTACCAGTGAGGAAACTGAGGCAGCTCACAGCCAGTTGAGTGGTGAGTAGCAGAATCAGGATTTGAACCTAGGCTCTTCACCATCACACCTCACACTCTTGTCTCACACAGACAGCACAGCTGGTCTGGAGACAGAAGATAAAGCCAGTTCTGTGGGTCCATAGTCTAAGAGAATGGTTTGACGTTGGACCTGGACCAATGAATGGGATTTAGAGAGGAAGAGAGGCAGAAGGGATGTGAGAAAGAGACGCAGGGATGCACACAGAGCGGACTTGGAGTGAACTGGTTGGAGTGTGGGGAACATGGAGACAGTCTGGGGAAAGAAAGCAGATGATATGCTGGGCACTGACTAAGGGCCGCCTCTTAATGGCAACTGGAGATGACCTGTCCCCTCTGAGATCACATAGAGCCATCAGGGTTTGGAGCCAGTAGACATTGTCTATAAAGGCACACATGTTAGGGGTATAGAAAGGGTGCAGATTCTGAAGGTCAAGGACAGAGACACGAGTCCCATACACTGTCCCCAAGAAATGAGACACAGATCGTAGGTCACTCACCAAGGCGACCTTGCAAAGGAGGCATTTTCTTTCCTACACTGTGAATCTTATAACTCTGGCAATCCACAATTTGTCAAATGAATTAGATTCCTTAATAATCATTATTCCAAACCATGCCAGTCAGCAAATATTTCCTTCCAAACAAATACATAATTAATTCAGACTACACCATTTTGACTCAAAGGTTTTAAAAGTGCCTGGCTGAGGTGAACAGTCAGAAAAAATAATGGTATTTCCAAAGGAAAATTCATACATAGTTCAATTTACAATATTGTAATAAGACTCTGCAGCATAAATTCCAGCACACTGGACAGAAAACCTATTTGTGTAGCGTGTGAGAACATAAATAAAAGCCAAATACTTATACTGTCCTCACAAATATGAAATTTTCTTTTGTGAATCTACGCTCCTTGACACATATTCCAAGAAAGTTGGGTCCCATGATAAATACTCTGGCTTGAAGGTCTTCATCAATATCAACTCTCTCTCATCATTCAGTTGCTAAATAAAAAGGGTGGTAATAATAGAGTAACAAATAACAGAATGATATAATTAAAGTTATGTATCAACTTTCATTCAGTACTCAAGCACTACAAATTTCATCACCTACTTCTTAACTTTTTCTCCCAACAAAACTATCTCATCCTTACTTTCTAGCTTCTACACCCCAAACTGGCCAATCATTGGTCTCTCCATAGCGATTTTTCAGTCCCCTCTGTCCTCTTCTGATGTCTCTGTCTAAGTACTCTGTTTGGGTTTTGAATTCTGGGATAAGAGCTTCCTTTTTTGTTCCAGTTGGAGGCGCTGTTCCTTCCGGACTTCCACAGCCCCTCACCAACCCCTCCAAAATAATGTTTTTCTAGACCCTTTGGAAAGCACATCTGCAGTTCTCTTTTGATAAAAATCACCCTTTTCTAAGATCTCTGTTTCATTTCTAAATAGGTTTTATAAACCCTTTTACAGGTCCACAATTTTAGCAAGAAGGACTTCAGGTTCAGAAGCCCAAAATTTCTCCTCCTTTTAAATCATCACACACTACTGTCATCTATAAATAATATGTTTTCTAGTAAAGAGTCGATTTTGATGAAGCTCTTGAGGTGGATGATAATAATGAACTGAAATAAGCCCATTGGACTCCATTTGTGAGAACAAAGAGACTATTATTTTTATTCCTATAAGAATAATAACACACTCATGATCTTCCCTTTGCTCTAGTGTGTGGGAGGCACTGCTGTCTCTTGTTGATTCAAAAAGAGCAGTAGGCAGATCGAAATAGTCTGTGAGCAAACTCATATGCACAGAGTAACAGGGCGTGGAAAGTGAGGTGTAGGGGCAGTCAAAGGCCCAGAACCTGGCCTCTACTCAAGGACAGGAGGCAGGCTCATCACCAAAGGGCACAAGAAAACCAGATCACTGGCCTAGAGGTGAAGACACTGGGCCAGGAGTTGGGAGTAAGGCCTGGTTCTGTCATGTACCTTAATATATGTCCTGGTGCTAGACAGTTACATGACACCTCGCTCAACTATCAGTTCCTTTCCCTTTTTGTACCAAGAATTTATTAAAGAGTCCCTGCAGCAGAAGCTATGAACCAGCTATACAAACACAATTACAAGGTAATCATTAAAGGTTTTGTGTGGGAATAAAAAGAAACTGAACATGCTCATAGTGTGACCTCATTTGTACAGGTGCATATACGTGGTGGAATACTACTCAGCTCTAAAAAAGAGGAAATATTTCCATTTTCAGCAACATGATGGATGGACCGTGAGGGGGATTATCCTGTGTAAAATAAGTCAGAAGGAGAAAGACAAATACCATATGAATCTTACACAGTGTTGCAAACCAATTTAACTCATTAAAAAAAACTTGGTCAAGGATACACATTTATTAAACACAAACATATTTGTGAACACAGATTAAACGATGTGAGTGGAGTTAGGAGCAGGGCAGAGGACAGAGATGAGTAATGGGGAAACCTAGATAAACCAAAAATAAGAGTTGTGCTGCTGTCAAGCAATAGTATCCCATAAATCAAGGACGATGACTCACTGACCGAAAGATATTAAAACAAACCAACTATAACTTTCTGGCTGGCTCTGAATTTTATTTTGGAAGTGTAAAAAGAAAGCATGTCTTAAATGTTTACCTAAAGAGCAAACGAGCTTTAAGTGGTAGAGTTTGGACTGACATTGAGCTGCCTGTAAATGCTCTCTGGCCCCCAGCCCCAGGAAGCCATTCCAAATTAAACAAACATGCCCAAAGGTTGCTGAGTCAGCTAATCTTGATGCCGTGGCCAGTAGCATCCACTTAACTGCATGGGGAAGCCCCGAGATGCTAAAGCTAGTTCCAACACAGATCAAGCTGTTCCCTGTCTTCAGAGCTGGAGATGAAGCTGAGGCAGCAAATCACCATTTGCTACTCATCTAATTTCTGGGGGAACCAGGAACACTACTCAGAACCCCACTCATCCCATTCTCAAGAACCACAAAAGCAAAGAAATGCAAAGGCCCTGCCATTATCCCCTTGCCAGGGCTGATGAGGGCAGCAGGCATCAAGCAAAGCTGGGGTCCAGAGATACGAGAGAATGATGTTCACCTTCATGTCTGAGACACTGAGCACTCCAGGAAGACACCCTCGCATTCCCACATTTCCAGCCCAAAGCAGCCACCCCTTTGTGGTGACCCAACTGTGTGACTTATCTTTTGGATCAAGATCACCCAAGTGCTTTCCCAGTTGTCTGGCTGGAGAATACATTTGCCCTGTTTATTTTTCTTTGCCTTCCCAACTTCGTCCAGGTCTTGGTTATTGAAGGGGAAACACATTCTTTGCCTCCAAGTTCAATTTCCTTTGCTTTCCCCATTTCAAAACCTTCTCACAGACTCTCTCCAGCGAGATAAGCGAGGAATTTTTGCTCCTCGACCTGGGGTTCAAGGCTGATGCCCTCAGATAAGGCCTGGAGGACAAGGACAGCACCTCACACTGGAATGGTATCCACCACTCAGAGAGCACCCAGTGGGTCCAAGCCAACCCGAACAGCTCACTGTCATTGCATGCAGGTGCCGTGGCCACTGACATCTTCAAATGTGCACGTCATGTGACTGCCTGCTGTCCCCATGACTGTGCTCCTTCGCAGCCACTCCCTGAGCAGTCTGGGCTCTGAGAGGGGACTTTGCTCAAGGTCAAGACGGTGGATATGAACGCTGGTTGGTCTGAAATCATGTTCTCTTGTCCCAATTTCAGTACCAAGCAGGCAGAGCCCAATGTATGGAGGGCAAGGTGCTGATAGGCGGCCAAGAGATTAGTTCCTGAGGGAACCACCAACTTGTTCCTTTTCCCAGCCCCCTCCTCTCCAGGGCTCTCGCCAGGTGGGAGCCTCCTCTGTACCTCTCGCTCATTCACCTACTCTCTATGTCCACTTTGTGGATTCTTACTCAGAGAGGTCCGCAGAGCTGATGCTGCCTGACAGAGCATTTGGTGTCAGCTTCTCTGTGGTTGGCAACACACCACGGTCCCCTATCTGACCATCAGGACCTGGGACAGAGCTCCAGATCGCTGGGTAAGTGCTCTCTGCATCACCCACTGCCTCCCCTGGGAAATTTACTAGAGAGAAGGTCACTGCCTTGGCCAGTGCTGGGGAGCACTCCAGGCTGCTGGCAGCTGAGAGTGCCTCCTGAGGTCGCACAGGGCATTTCCAAAGTACAGTGCCCACCCCTCACGGACACCGTCCAAGAAAGCCGCTTGCTTCTGCATAAGCCCAACTGTTCATGAAACGCAGCGTTAACAGGCCTTTTGGTTCTCATCCTTCCTAGACTGTACACGACGGGCCCCCACAGGCCCTCTAATAAGCAGTTCATGGGCTCTCCAGGCGTAGAGAGAGGCAGCCTGCCAAAGCCCCCCGGTGGCTGCGGGTAGTCCCTGAGTATCACAGGCCGCCAGGAACAGTCCCCCCGGCCGGCTGTTAGAGGCGAGGTCAGCCGAGCTTGGAGGGAGATGGACGACGGCTCTCCCCAGGTCCCCGCGCCAACACCCATCAGCTCTCCCTGTGTGCAGAAGTGCCTCGCGCACAAGCTGAGGACAAATGACCGCAGTTCCCCTGAGGAGCAACACATGTGCCTTCCCTGGGCCTGGCCGGGGCCTGCAGGTCCCGGCTACTGTCCCAAACCAAGCCCCCGCAGGTCTGAGGGGGCCCCTGGCCAACGGTGGAGGCCAAGTGTCTCCAGATGCTGAGCTCTGAGAGAGAGGTGGCACGGCCGCTGGGCTCCCTGGCAGCGGCTCAGCTCGAGCTGGAAGGCCTCGGAGGTCACAGCAGAGGGGCAGCCCCCGGCGCTGCCTCCCGGCACTACCCGCAGGCTGGCGAGAGTCTCATAGCAGGAGGCCCGGGGAGGCGGCCTTCAGTCACTGCAGACTCCTGGCTGCTGCAGGACCAGAGCAGAGAGTCTGGGGGGCCGGACACCCCTCGCCCCAAGGCCCGCAGGTCCCAATAGGACTCCCTCTGGATTTGCACTGACTCCTTCCTCTCTGGCCTGTCTCCCCTGCTCCCGTACTCATTTCTGTAGGGAACGTTTTCTTCAAAAAACACCTGCACACACATTCTCATCTCAGAAGCTGAGCACCGGGCAACACAGGCCCGGCTCCCTTACTGCTGCTGCTTAACTGTTACCGTGCTCGTCACAACATCCGGAGAGTGGATTCCCAAGTTGCTATCGAGGCGTGGACTCCGTGTACTTCCCGGAAAACTGCAGCTTTGACCCTTCTCATTTTATTTTACTTTATTTGGGCGAGGGGCTGAGATTGAGGGAGGAAGGCCAAGGGCGATTTCCTCTCGAACCTGGGAACTCAGGGTCAGCCTAGAGCAGCTATTCTGTGGCTGGATCGCGCTCAGCCAAGGACCCCGTAATGACTCCCCAGGTCTGAGAGGGCCCTGTGCCCACCGTAGGTGGCAGCAGGCACCACTGTCTCAGGCACAGGCTCTGGGAGAGAGGGACTTCTGGTGCACTTAAAACAGTCCTGGGCCTCCTTCCCACTTTCCAAATAGGTTTGTATCTTAGCAGTGATGAAAAGTGACACTCCCCCACCCCCTGCGGAACTAAGTGACAAGAGAAAAAAGCCTCATTACTTCACGCAGAGGTGGTGTGGTGGCAGGTCCTCATTACTGATGCACCGAGAGGCGAGGTCTTGCCAACAGCCAAATGAGCGGAGCGTTTACAAAATGAGGGTGTGTGGCACCACTGATGGGCTTGCCCATATGCCTGAGACACCCCACAATTCTGAGAGGCCAATCTCTCTTTATCTACATAAGTCAAAGGGGAAAGGCTCTTTTCAAAAATAACCCACATTTAACATTTAAATGCCGTATTGTTTCCCATCCAATTATCTCTGTGCTCCGTACACAGACGGGAAATGCTGGATGCTCATTTGAAGTGCCATCTATCATCTGCTTAATTAATCGCAAGCAAACTCCTATTTGCATTTCAGGTGAATAGAACATAAAAGAAATGAGATTTTTCTGGCAAATGAAACTACTGTATTTATCAGCAATATGACTTTCTTCCCCCAAAGAAGCACAACAATTTTAACTGCAATTCATATCTCAAGGCCCTTGAGTTTTAAGCAAATTTAAGTGCTTTTTCCCCGTCCCTGGGCTCAAGCTAGTGTCCATCCCCTCAAGCTGTACCCCAAAAGCTGTAAGGTGATCTATCTGTTCACATGGGGTCACTTCTTAGTCTTTTTTCTCAAGAACCAGTAGTGTTCTTAGGAACTTTAGTGTTAGAATTCAGCGAAGGAGTCACTGAAGGTTTTTCACAGGTGTGTTCGGATAACTGTGCTGTTTAAATGATCAAAGCATTAGATTTGAGTGGGTGATGGGGTTTTAAAGGCAACCAGGTATAAAAAAAAAGATGGTTGTGATACCTGTATTAATTAATAAAAGGACCAAGTATTCCAGGACAAAGATAACCTTTTGTGCATGCAAATATTCTGAGAGTATGTTATATGTGTTGATTGTTTTTTCATTCACAAAGTGAATAGTTCAGATGGCCAGATCCCTGGGGTCTTGTGCCTGTGTGGCCAGCATCTCTGGAGAATTTTGGGGTCCCTAATGTGTCACCTGCCAGCAATTTTCTCCTCCACACAACAAGTAAGTTAGACTCTGTCCTCAAGGAGGCCCCACTAAGCCTTTGGCCTTATTCAGGAATTTATGTTCTTATCTCCCAGACCTAAAAACAGCTACCCTATTTTTAATATTAATAAAGTCTAATTAACATGGTAATCTAGGAGTTAGTGGCTTGGATAATTCAGTGAAGGAGCTCACCCACAAGGCATTTTATCTGAACGCGCGGATTGACTTTCTCTAGAAGATTTTAACTTTTAATTGTGCTTTATCTAGGATGATGTTAAAATTTGTTTACCTTCTCTGAGCACACAGTGACAGAGAGACTAGAGCAAAGCAGTCTAGAACCTTGTCAGGTCATAAAAGGTGGGGGGAGATTTGAAATCCAAATGTTTGCCATGGAACGTTTTCCATCCATGGTTCTGTGTTCACCAATTCAACAAACCAGATAATGCTTAGTTGAATCTTTGAAGACAGTGCAGACTCTAACAAGAAGAGCAGCTGAGTTAGCAATTATCTCCAAAGGACTCAACACAGCCATATGTATGAAGTCATGACAATTCTTGGCCAAGGCCAGAGACAAAGATATCCTTTTCTATCCTACAGTGTTTATTGAGCACTTACTATGTGAAAAGCACTGTGATTGGCTCCAGCTATAAATCTAGATTTCTAATCTTTCCAGTCTTATAATCCAGTAGACGGCCAGTAAGAAATAAATTATGAATTTACATATAATTACACACAAATAGAAGAGAGGCAGGTGATAGGCAGAATACAGGAACTCAGAAGGGGGAAAGGGATCACTTAAGACAGGACAGTTTGAGTGGGGTCTCTGCCAGCCACAGGCAGAGGTGCCCATGGGCACTGAGGTTCAAAAGAATGAACACTGGCTTCCCTGCCACAAAGGTACTGACCATGTAGGCCCGTGTCCACAAGGCAACAGGGAAGAAGCCGGACAGAGAAGGATGATTTTCTCTGTATGTGCTACCTAAAATCACCAAATTTGCAGACAGAAACTAGAAGCGTGGTTCCCGAGGACCAGGGAGAGGAGACTGGGAACTCATCATTGCATGAGTACAGTTTCCGTTCAGGATGATTAGAAAATTCTAGAGATGGACAGTGGTGATTAGTTGTACACAATGTGAATGTACGTAATGGCATGGAATCGTCCACTCAAAAATGACTTAAATGTTCAATTGAATATATATTTTGCCACATTTTTTTTAGAGACGGTGCACAAACAGTCGAGCATTTTTAATTTACCTGAGCATGCCTCCTGGACAAGTTAATGAATCTTTTATGAAAAGTCTTGTTTGCCAAAGGTATAGTACCCTCAGCACCAGAACACTCTTTGGTGCATTCATGCTTATGTCTGTCTTCCTGTCTGCCCTCTAGCATATCATCCTTCTCTCCTTCCTGCATCTCCCCGCACGACCCCCCCCAACGCACACACATTTTCCAGTTACTCTCCAAGCAAGTTTTATCCTTGGGGGCAACATTTACCTTTGCAACTACCTGCATTAACAATCTTCAGTTTAATTCTGTTTAAGTGCTGATCACAGCAGAATCATTACATAAATAAGTTCTGAAATTCTTTCATTCATTTATACTTGCTGAATGAAACCTCTCGGAGGAGATGAAAATAAGGAAGGGAGGCTGAAAACCATTGACTGCCACAATTTTATTCAACACCTTGATTTTCTATTACTGTTTACATTTCCAATTTTATCCAGTACACTGCATCTTTCCAAGCTCAAGACAGAATTCTCTATGTACCATGGATATATAATAGTTATCTCTTTCTCCATTTATAGCACTCATCATGTTAGAAGGTCAAGGCAAATGCATTAGGCCAGAGGTTTTTTTTAAGGTCTTTTTTTCCTTGATGAAGGTAAAGATGGGTAAAGCTCTCTATGAGAAGACAAATGCCCCCCCAGGGAGGTATTTCAGGCTGGAGGAGCGGCCCAGGCGAGGCAGAGAAGACCCAGAGTGGGGAGGGTACCCAGTACAGCAGTGTGGATACAGCTGGGAAGGCCTGGGAGTCAGATCCAGAGGCCCCCGCGGCCTCAGAGCCCAACAGCAGGCTCTCACACCAGAGAGAAGCCATTCGTTCAATGCTGTGATCAAATGTCATCTCTGTGAAGTGCTTTGTGCCTTCAATGGCAAAAAAAAGCGAGTAGACACACAACTTGATGACTTGTCTGAAATCAAACTTCTAGAAGCAAATACAGTTGACACTTGAGCAACACAGTCAAGGGCTTCAACAGCGCCGGTTTGCTTCTATGGGGTTATTTTACCACCCAGGGTTCCATGTTCACCAATTCAACAAAGCAGATATTGCTTGATTGAATCTGCAGCAGAAGCTGAGATACAGAGCGGGCGACTATAATTTACCAGCAGATGTTCGGCTGGGGCAGGAAAGTGTTATACCTCTAACCCCGACGGTGCTCAAGGGTCAAGTGTAGACACCAGACTGCTCCTCTCTCGACCTAGACAGGAGAGATGAGTAGGGCTCCCTCTGGCTGGAGCTCAAGAAGAGCAGTGCTCCCCCAGGAAACGAGGCCCATGTGAGCCAGAGTTCCTCAGCGAGGAGATGGGAGGAAGCTGGGTCCGCAGCCTCCTCCAGAGCTCCTAGAACAGTGTCGCCTGGAGCTGGGGCTCCCACAGAGACCCGAAGGATGCTGCGTCAGGAGCCACCTCTGTGAGCCTGCCCTGCAGGACCCTGCAGGCCTTTCATCCACTCCTTCCCCAGAAGTCTTGACTAATTCTTCTCCCCAACACACTCACGATTTACCAGTTCCCCAAAGCTTCTGAAAGAGAAAGAGGTTCCACAGAGCAAGGAAAGGAAGAAGGAAGCTGGATCTGTCTTTACCTAAAGCAAAAACACACACTTACCACCCACAAAGCCTTCCCTTCCCTTCCCTTTGTGACACCTTGTGCCATTTATTTGGTGACAAAACTCTGAATGTTAATTGAATGCATTAAAGACATAACACAACCCAGAGAACCGTTCTGCTGTATTTTTAAGCTTCCAGCGTGCCTGGCTACCTACAGCTGAACAAGAACAGGTAAAAGATCTCCCTGAAATAAAAACAAGGGGACTCGAGGGGGGAGCAGGCACCTACTCGAGAGTTCACTGGGTTCCCATGGAGAAAAGGGCAACTGCCTGGTGCAAGGCAGTTTGGTATCAATGCAATAATTTCTGGATAGCTGCCAATGCTAAGGTTAAAAAGCAATATTACAAGGCTTCTGTGATGACAGCCTACTGGGAGACATTTGTTGAAAATTGCTTTGCCTATCATTTAGTCAGCAAACCCCCCCCACCCCAGTACTAGTTATGCTAGAACTCTGTTGAGTGTGCATCTATAAATGATTCAAATTGTAAGCACATAAAGCCCCCATACAGGTAGATGTAATCACCATAAAAGCCTGGAGCCTCAGCTCTGTTCTTTTACATTGATAGGCCGTATAAATTTTCACCATATGTTGCCAAATAAGAAGCATAATTATAAAGAAAGTATGTTCTGAGTTTTCAATTCAACTTTCAAAAATGAAATCAGAATGGCATCTTTTGGCAAAGGCAATAAACCTTTCAGCAGCCACATCGGGAAATCCTGACATCCCAAACTGTACAGCTTCCTACAGTCTGACTTAACGCTAACTATACCTTTCTACCCGACAAGAAGGGGTGACTTACACATTGCCAGGGAAAATTACCAGGTTGTATTAGACTGTCTCCTCAAGTCTTCAAATACCAGAAAACAGTTTAAAGTGAAGGAAAGTATTTAAAAGAAAATAATGGCCTGCATGTCAGTGGCTGGGGCAGCGTGAACAAATCCTAGTTTACACTTAACAGGAGGTTAAGGGGTTACCTGGATAATCCTAGTGCTAGTTATGCAGGTTGAGTAGAGATGAAATCTTTCTTTTGTTCCTCATGAGTGGCTTGGGGCTGTTCTCCTGCACTGATAGAAAATGTCCTTGCTTTGAATAGGCACCCTCATTCATCATTCCCGGGCCGAGATATCCATCTTAATGCAAACAAATAAATCCTCCTTCTTACCAGAGAGCAGGAGTCTGGGCTTGCAGACTGGGTGTGTTGGGGTCTCTTGCCCTCGTAAAGGGGCTGTAGGCCTCTGCCTGTATCCTTGCCCTGGGTCTCCAGATGGTAGGAGTCCCACATTCCATGGCAGCTCCGCTAGCCATTGAAAACTCAGCTGAGATGTTTCTCTCCAAGAGCCCTAATCAGATAGACACTGATCAGACGTGACACATAGTGGAGAAAGAAAGCGGATGAAGGGGCCAGGCACACACAGAGCTGGCTTTGCTCTGAGGTTGAATCCACCAAGAGTCAAACTAGAATCTCAGGATGGGAAGAAGCTGCCTACTGCACCTCACCTCAGTGGGGTCCCCTCTCAAAGCTCAGAAGCACTTATCCATCTGGCCTCAGCCTGAACACATCCTCTGAAAACAAGGTTCAGAAAACTCCAGTGTGCCTGCGTCCTCCATGTGCTAAAGATCCAAACTGGCCAGTCCTGCAAGAAGTTATGGACACCAAGAATACCCAAAATAAGAGATGCTACCACTCCCATCTCAACCCAGTGTGGGGAAACAGAGGCAGTCCCAGGGGAGAATCGACCTCGTGTTATATATCTTTATGCTTCCTTTTCAGTGGTCAAGAGAAAGCAGAAAGAGCTGCCATCTAGGAATTAAATTCCCACACCCTTTTTACAACCTCACACCTTCCATCTCTCCCTAACTCCCTTCCACACAGACATAGCCAACCCCAGGACAAAGAGCTGTTCTTTGATCAAGCTGGGAAGCCATATTCATCAGGCTAATTTTCAGAAGTTACTAAAATGGCCTGGAAAAATGGAAACCAAGGAGCCTCAAGATTATAAAATAAAAATAGAGTTTTTATTTTATTATCCAAGGCATTTTAAGAGCAATTATGTTGCTGCAGTCATAACAGCCAATTGTTCAAACAGCAGGTTTGGAAAGCACAAAAGCCTCCTGCCACCTCCACACCCACTCCAGGGGCTATTAAAGTTTGGGAAGGGGAAGGGAATAGAAAGGATTTTTAAGACTTTGGGGTTTTTGAGTTGATTCTTAAAAAATCTATTAACATACTCTTTACCATTCAAAGCAAAATAAAACCAAACCAAACACATTTTGGTAAGATAAAGTAAAAAAAAAAAAGATTGCACATTGAGGATAAAAAGATAAAAGGTTTCATCAAGTCCCAAGTACAAGAAAACATAACCAATTCCCTCACCATCAATCACATCTATTTAGTATATTCTAATGTAGTCAGCAGAGAACGAACAGTCTCCTAAGAGACATAAATTCCGCTTTTATTGGGGAAATTCTGTGCTCTGCTCCCTGAGAAAACAGGCAGAGGGGTCAGACAGTCTCTCAGCCAAGCCCAGAGAAGTTAATCTTGTATTTGGACCTGTTTCCATATAGCCTCCCCACCCCTACTGACCTGTGGTGGGCCCTGTCCTAAAGCCATCCAGGGTCAACAACCTATTAAAAAGGAAGCTCATTCAATGAGGAGCCTTAGGATGGCCAGCAAGTTACTAATAATTTGCTCTTAACTTGCTGTATATGCAGAAAGTAGTTTCTAAATATTCCCATGAATTTCTCTTACTACATACAGATTGGGTCTGTTAGGTAAATCAATGTTGCCAAAACTGACGGACAAATGAGAATAGAATTTCTAAAAATAACCACATGAATGCTTTCCCATCAGAATCTCAAGAAAACAAAGCCATTTCCAATGAATCATTCCTGACCCAGCTCACCTTTCTGGGTCAACTTTAAACTCCCCCTCACTGCAGATGAACCCAGTAGACACTGTATGCTCTCTAATTTATCGTGAAGAAATTGAAAAAGAGTTTGAAAGGTTAATTAAAATTTCTGGTACAGCTCGTGTCGATATCTAACTGAGCACACAATATTTAACTGGATCAAGGACTGAGTTTCTAAATAATTGACTATTCTGGTTGATATAGAATTATCCTGTATCCATGGATTACCAATGCTCAATAATTAAAACACAAACAAAACCGATGAGAAACTTTTTCTTCTTTTTTTAGGATGATCAACCCTTCACCTACTGAATCCCTCATATATAACAGGGCATCAATAACACTGGTCAACAAATTTTTACAAAAGTCATATCACTGAAATAAAATTAGTCATTTCCTATCAATTTGTATGTGCTCAACATGAATATGATAGTCAAATTCTAATTTTGGCTCTAGATTTTTTTTGTAATCTGCAATAAATGGATGTTTAAATCACAAAATACATGCCAATCAGTGGGCAACAAATTTTTACAAAGGACATGTTACTGAAATAAAATTAGTCATTTCCTATCAATTTGTATGTGCTCAACACGAATATGACAGTCAAATTCTAATTTTGGTTCTATATTTTTTGTAATCTGCAATAAATGGATGTTTACATCACAAAATGCATACCAATAGTAATAGGCCTATGGTTAATACCTGTAAAAAATCAAGTCATAGACTACTTCTTAGATTTCTTCGCTTGTCTCTTATACAGCTTCAGGAGCATCTCTGGGGAGTGTCCAGCAGTAGTCAGCCAGCATTGTAGTGGACCATTTTCCCTGGTATCTTTGTTCCAGTGATGCGATACCTTGATGAAACCGTTCGCCATGTTGATCACTAACCATACCACAGTTTTCAGGGAAGAAATCCAGATGGGAATGAAGGAAGTGGATCTTTAGAGACATATTGCAGCCAAGTTTCTGATACTGCACCAGCATGTTTTCTACTAGTTCCTTGTAGTTTTCTGCCCTAACATTCCCAAGAAAGTTTGTAGACACTAGGCGAAAAGCATTCCATGCTTGTTTCACATCACCTTGCAGCAATTTGTTGAACTGGTCATCTCAAGGCACATGGAATGTTTGGGTAGACTATTCTCGACTTCTTTTGTTTCGTTATTCTGCTGGAAAGAGGAGGAACCAAGCAGAAGCAACAGTCTTTTATGTGGTTGCTTGGCTCTCTCCATACCATGGGGATTGCAAACGGCATTGATGGTCCTTTGCCACTGAACCACTGTGAAAGCTGTGTTGTACATGTAGCACAGCATATATGTGGGGCCCAAGGCTTGTCTTGGTCACTATCCTTGTTTCCGAAGTAAAGATGATAAGCCTTCTTCACTTGAGAAGTGATACTTTTCTTCTGGTTGGCAAATGTCACTTCCCCACAAATAAGAGCAGAAATTGTCCATGCTATTAAAGCACTTTCAAGACATTACTGTTCTATACTGTGCCTAATTGGATAAAATAATAACAGTTCTATGGAACAGTAGCTTAAACTGTCTCGCACAAAGCCTGAAATATTTTCAATGTCCAACCTTTCCGACAGGGCTTTCTATATAGTACACTGCTGACGTCAGCTTACTTCAGCAGCTGCCTGGCAGTAGTACTGCACTGCATCAGGAAATGATGCAATCAAGTCTGGATGATGTGTACATGATGGTATTATGCAATGCGATGCAATATTATATCATTCTAGGCTGATTTAGGATGTTGTTGCAGTCCTACTGGATAAATTTACACAATGAAACATACAAAATGAATTATATGAAATATCTTCAAAACAAGAGCTACTAAAATATTTTCAGGGTTATATTCATGTTCAGCATGCCAAGATACTACAGATTAAGGCCTTTTAAAGTCAGTTATGATCTCACAGTTGACCAGTGTAATTGTTTGCTAGCAAAAGAAGGAAAAGCAAAAATAAACAAGTGAGGCTACATCAAACTAAATTACTTCTGAACAGTGACAGAAACAATCAAAATAAAGGCAAACTACTGAATGAGATGAAAATCTTACCTCCTTCAAGAGATTAATATCCAAAATATAGAAAGAACTCACCCAATTCAACAACAAATCCCAATTAAAAAGTCAGCAGAGGATCTGCATAGACATTTCGCCAAAGAAGAACAGGCACATGAAAAGATGTTCGTTATCATTTATGATTAGGTACATGCAAATCAAAATTGCAATAAAATATTCCCTCCCACCTAGGAGAATGGCTATTCTCTAAAAGACATTAAGCAACAAGTATTGGCAAAGACATAGAGAAAAGGGAACACTTGTCCATGGTTGGTGGAAATATAAATTAATGCCCCCATTATGGAAAAGATTATGGACAGTCTTTAAAAAGTTCAAGAATAGAAAAAACATATGACCTAATTATTCTACCTCTGGATATTTATCCAAAGAATGTAAAAATACTAATCTCCATCT
Organism: Scalopus aquaticus; assembly: GCA_004024925.1. Taxonomy (NCBI): domain Eukaryota; kingdom Metazoa; phylum Chordata; class Mammalia; order Eulipotyphla; family Talpidae; genus Scalopus; species Scalopus aquaticus. The sequence goes on from PVIJ01005102.1 coordinate 97,865, forward strand.
GAGAAGATTTGTGTCTTATGTTCACTGAAGCTCTATTTATAATAGCCAAGACATAGACACAGACTAAGTGTTCATGGAGAGAATGTATGGATAAAAAAGATCACAATGGAATACTACTCTGCTACCAAAAAAGATGAAATTTTGGGCAAGGAAAAGTAAACCCCAAATGAAACCAAGCCATTCCAATCCCCGCCTCTGTCTTCCTTGTCCTTCTTTCTCTGTCATTCTGCACCCTCCCCTCTTCTAATAAGGACAATTATTAAATTTGGAGGCCACTCTAAATCCAAGATGGTTTAGTGTCAAGATCCTTAACTAACCTTATCTCCAAAAGAGGTCAAGTTCTGAGTTTCTAGGGAGATGTGAATTTGGGGAGCACACTCTTCAACCCATCTCCCCATTTGCAACCAATTCTACAAAGAATTTAATCCAGGAAATGGAAGAGTCTCTGGGTAAAAACTTCAGCAGGGATGGCCATAGAGACATCTCTGAGGAGGTGACTGTCCAACAAAGGGTAGCCAACTATAAAAGGAAGGTTCTAGAGCCCAGAGGCACCAGTGAGCCCAGTCAAAAGATCAAGGAGTCCAATGGAGTTCTGAGAAAGTGACAGAGCAAGCTGATGGGGGAGGGTGTGGGGGGGGAGGCAACAGAGGGAGCTGTCAGACCAGCTGCCCCAGGCAGCCACATCACATAAGCTGGTGTGAGAACTGAATGTGGTAAAAGATCTGAAAAATTAGTCACGAGCCCACACTGCCTTTGTCTCCAAAAGGGCCCAAAAGGCTGAACTTGCAATTCCCTCCACCAAGGAGGCGAGATGGTCCAAGCTCCCAGGAAGCCCCAAACCACAGCAGGCCTGGGTTCCTAATCCATAGGCCTCTCTCGCTCACTCCCCCGCTCGCTGCTGCCCCCACCCCAGTGCAGGTGGTTACCTGATGCAGGATATTAACTTTAGCTGCTGTAGGCCCCTAACCTCCACTCTGGCCTCAAAGGTTTGCTCAGGTTTGATAAGGCTCAGATAAGGAGCTGAACTTTTGAGGGTTTATGAGAACTGCACCTCCAATCCTTCAGAGATTCACTCATCATGAATCTTAATCCATCTCAAATAAAACCTGTGCACACGGTCAGGGTTTCCCACCACGGCTGTTTAACAAGGAAAAAGAACAGCTTTGTCTGTTCTGCAAAAGTCTCTCTGTTTACACTATACCCATGGATTTAATTTCCAAGATTTACATTTTAATTCCTTAAGATATTCAAAGATAAATGGATAGACAGGCCTGTGACTGAGGCCTGGCCCTTTCCTCGAAAGCTTTCTTGTTTTTCTTCTCTCCAGAGTCCCTCTTTCTTTCTCTTGTCAAATTTAATCAATGGCCTTCTCTCCTCTCCTCAGATTTCCTGCCTAGTTTTCAGCCCCTTACTCTCCTTCCTACCCTAGTCCTCCCCATCAAGTTTTCCCCTCAGTTTGGGCCCCCCCTGGTTAGTTGGTCACCTGTCAAGGTTGAATAGTATCCCCCCCAAATTCAAGTCCAAGCTGAATCTCATCATATGACCCTGTTTAGAAACAGACTTTGCAGATGTCATTAAGCTGAGGACGTGAATCCATTGACGGATGTTCTCAGAAGGCCAAGAGGGGACTCCCAGACACCACAGGATAGTGAAGGGGACAACTGGGGCCCGCAGCTGCTAGACAAGGGGCACCAAGGATCGTTGGGAGCCTCCAGGATCTGAAGAGGAAAGGAAGAGCCCTCCCATGAAGGCTTTAGAGAGGGCAGGGCACCATGGACACAAAATCATTAGAGAATATATTTCTATCACATTGTCACCCAGTTGGTGGCACTTTGCCACAGTAACTCTAGGAAACCGGCAGAGAGTACAGAACCTGCCCTCCACCCATGTCTCATCTGGAACCTCCTTCTTACCTGCAGCCAGACCCCAAGCCCTGAATCCCCCTCCAGGGCCCTGCAACCTCTGACTGACCTCTGCATCTGTGGGGACTGGGTCACCTGATCTCCATTCACGTGAAAGACTCAACTGGGTCTCTCTTCTCAAGATTTCCATATGAAGTTTTTAAACATAATAGCGAAGTTGAAGGAATTTTACAAGGAATACCATAGAACCACATGCACAGGAACCACTCACATCATACTATGCTTGCTTCACCCCATGCTTATCCATCTAGCCATACCTCTTCACCACCAATACATCTGTTTGGTTTTACGGATGCATTTCAGGGTAAATTACAGTCAGTCTTATAATTGTCCGTAAATACTTCAGTGGGTACATCATTAACCAGAGTTCAATATTTATTTATAGGTTTTTTTCTTCTTAAGGTAAAATTTGCATAGAGTGAATTGTACAGTTTTCAAGTGTACAATGTCTGAGTTTTGGCAAATGCATAATAATACACATGTGCACAGGCCAACCCCTATCAAGAGAGAGTTACCATCACCCCAGAAAGTTCCTTCTTGCCTATTGTACACCAGCCTTTATTCCCATTTCACCAGAGGAATATCAACACTCTGAGTTTGGTCCATCACAGATTCATTTGAAGAATTTTATTTAAATGGAAGCATCAAGAATATTCATTTTTAGTGAACAGTTTCTTTTACTCAACATTAAAGTTTTAAGGTTCAACCCTGTTGTTATATCAACATTTTGATCCTTTTTATGTTTGAATAGTAGTTTGTTATATGTAAATACTACATAGTTTGCCCATTGTCCTGCTGGACACTTGGGCTAGTTCCAGTTCTGTGTTATCATCAGTAAAACTGCTCTGAATACTTGTATGCAGGAGTCTTATTGTTGAACATATACTTTCATTTCTCAGGGATTTGGCTGGTACCTCCTGCCTAATCACTGTACTACTCTGACCCATTGGGAACTGACCCAGTCTGGTCACTCCACTGAGAATTCAGACCAAGTCTGGCTTGGGTGTGAACTCAGACTCCTCCTTCACTAGCTGGGAGGCCTCCTTCAAAGTAAAACTGGTTGTTGGTTCTATGTCAGCATCTGAAAATGGAGAGAAAATGGGGAAAAAGGAGTGTGTGAAGTCACAGGTTTACTGTCAGGAAGAAGAGACTTAATATATACAGAGCACTTTATGATGTGTCTGGCACATTCGAGTAAGTACGTAAAGGTATCTTTCTCTTTTATCTTCCTACATACAACACAGAAGGTTTTATCCTATGTGTAGTTCATGCAATTTCTCTGCTCAAAAAATTACAAGACCTTTTTTTGGTTTTCTAGAATAAGCTGAAACTGCTACTTGGATTTCAAAATAACCAAGAAAAGCATTGTTCAAGCTATAAAATTATCAAGTTAGTTTTTCTGTTGTTGATTTTGTCTTTTATGAACTGGAATTTCATCAGCTCTGGGGTAACACTCCCTGTGCTGATCAGCAACACTGATTGGCTGATTGGTAGTCCTTGAGTAGCAAACGGAGTAATAAAATGAGTAATAAAAAATGGGAAATCAAATAACCCAATGCTATTCATTGGATAGACAAAATCTTGCCAATCATCTGAGAGTCATAGGGGCAGAAGAAAGCAGGAGGATTTGGGCAGTACCCAGGTTGAGAAGGACCCATCACTGGCCCATCCAACCCCGACACAAAGCCTGTGATGTTCGCTGCCCCCTCAACAGCCCATAAATGCAATACCATGACTGGCTTTGTCTTTACCTCCATTCAGACCATCCTCCCCTCACCCACCATGGGTCTGCTCCTGTCCTGCCCATTCAAACCTCTGTTCCTTCATAACCATCTCCAGCGCTGCTGGAGTAGGAGCCTGCTGGGCAGTAGCCTTGCTCCTTTCCCAAAACCCCTACGCCCTGTGCTTCCTCCAGCACTGGGAGTGGACAGCGCCACCTGTCCCAGACTGACCAGCCTCTCACCATGGGTGAAACGATCAGTTCTCACAAGGTGGAAAGTGTCTGCTCATCTGCCATGCCTTTGCTTGTCATACTCTGCAGAAACCTGAGCAGGTAAATATTTGCCAATTCATTCTAGGTTGGAATACATTATCCCACAAAAAGGAAAAATGGAGAAAGACTTTTGGACTCAACGCGGGGAAATGATTTGGCTTGCCTGCCAATATGACGATCTATCTATTACTCAGCCAGAATTCTGCCTTGACTTTATTAAAGAGGCTAGACTGTCCAACAGAGAAGAGAGTGGATTTGTACGCGTGCGTGCACACACACGCGAAGCCACACACAAAATGCCAGTTCCTTGGAGTCTTGCTATTGAATTCCCATTTTTATTCCTTAAACATCTATTGAGCACCTACTGTGTCCTAAGCACCACATTTGGTGTTACACTCAAAATAAAAGACAAGATCCTTTCTCTCTAGCCCAGTCAGGTATGGGAAGACAGGTGCCACAACAGGTCATTATAAGTGACAGAAGGGCTAAGAGAAGAAAAGGAGGCACTGAGCAACTCCGGCACAGCAGAACTCTGACTGATGAGGCAGAGGGGGTCGGGATGATCTATCAGAGAGGATTTAGGCTGCATTACGAAAGAATCAGCAGGAGCAGGGGCATATTTAGAAGGGGAGCTTGGTGGCATCTTCTAAATGATTTCAAGGTCAAATGTCACAATAGTTGTGACTAGTGCAATAATAAGGCATTAGCAGACCATGTGAAAATGGGTCCTCACACACACACAGGAGGCTCAGCATCCAGCCAAAGACCCACAGCACCCAGCCCTGGGCCACCCACCACGATGGCAGAACCTGGGTACTTCCCTGAGGATGAGATGCAGAATGGGCCAAGGTTGTTAAAATGAGAAGAAAGTGCTCCAAAAGGAGCAATCGATAAAAACAAAAGCACAGAGGCGTGGAGAAACATTTTGAAGAATAAGGATCAATCTAGCAGATGAAGATGAAAAAGCAAGGTGGAGGGGTCCCAGAAATGAGAGCAGGAGGAAGTCCGATTTAGGGTGTCCCACAGGAAGCTGCTAGTCAATGAGCACCCATTCAGTCATCCACCTGGGAATACATCACAAACCCACTGACAAGTATAGAGAACACATTTCTATCAACTTGCAAAATGCTTCCCCAAAGAGTGCTTCAGCTACAAACAAACAAAAAACTTGAATAAATCAACTCTATTTGTAATGTTCTCTGGCTTCCAGTAAATCAAGTTCCAAAAACAACAGGAGGGGAGCTTTTGATATCATGGGGACTAAGAGTCCCCATTCCTGACTGCTGGGCTGGAGGGGACCAGGTGCACCAGAAGTGGCAGAAGACATTGGCAAGTGGGCACCACCTGTCTCCATGGGTGCCCCAGCCAGCCAGCTGCTTAACACGGATATCACAGGGCAGACATCCAGGGCAGAGCATGCCCTAGATAATGCATAGCTCACATGGACACAGGAAGAGGCGTCAGAGAGAGAAGTGGGGGGAAATTGGCAGGTAGATGCCAGTCCAACAGATAAACATGCTCAAAGCCCCAGGTATCTTCCTGCCCAAGTGGTACCATCTGAAGCCTCATCACCTGTCCACAGGACCAACTTAAAGGATGGGACTACTGCTGTGAGCAGTAATCAATCTAAAGGAGATACAAGGGGCTTTCAGCATTTAACAGTTGGAATATTATAAGCACATAAATTCTTTCATCACTGGCTAACCCAGGCTATGGAAGAAAATGCAAATACCTTCAATACAGACACAGGCACTAAGCAATCAGCTTCTGCTACAAATGAAGCAAAACCACGTAGGGGCTGGTGGAGGCCCAGCTGGCTGAGGCGTCTTGAGAACAAGCCCGATTTGGTGCGAAGCAAAGGGGCATTTCCACAGTTGAATGTTTGTGTCCCCCTCCCCCCCAAATTCTCATATTGAAGCCCTAACTCCTCACATGATAGTATTAGAAGGTGGGAGGTGATCAGGTCACGAGTCCTCAGGAATGGGATTAGTGCCATTATAAAAGGGACCCCAGAAGGTTTAAAGGTTCTCCCCTCTGGCCTCATGAGGACACAGACTGAAGTAGCTGTCTATGGACCAGGAAGATGTCCCCATCAGACACTCAATCTGCCTGCAGCTTTGATCTCGGACTTCCAGCCTCCAGAACTGTGAGAAATAAATATTTGTTGTTTGATGCCCCCACCCCCTCTCCAATTTATAGTATTTCATTACAACAGCCTGAACTGCCTCAAATAGGTACAGACAGGTCCCCAATAAACTCGTGGCTCTGAACCTGGCTAGGTGCTGGGCTTAGGAAGGTGAAGGACCCGTGACTGTGTCCCACTGGGTAGATCGAAGTCCTTCTGGAGGAGTCAGAACAGCAAATAACGGGACCTCAAGTCACATCAACCAGGGTTACAACCAGGTTCACCACCTGAGGATCGGGAACGTGCAGACAGGCAGGGGAGGGGCTGGAATGAGCTAGGTCCTAACACATGAGAGCAAGGGATGCAGTAAGAACTTAAGATGCTCACGCTAACACAGACATGCCTGGTTACATGTAAAATGACTCTAGAGATGCATCTCCGCAAGGGTTTCATACACACGTGTTTATTTACACTCTAGCTGAGAGGTCCTAAAAGAAATGACGCCCTGGTAGCAACAAGCACACCGCGCACCCAAATCTTGGTTTCTAACACCACCCAATAAAGGGAAATGCCTCCTTTGGGCGCCATCTGGCATGGGCGGGAAATACTCAAGATGATAGATCCTGGAGCATCTTGGGGTGTCAGAAAGTACCGGGGCTAGAAACGGAAAAGGGATGGGGTAAGCCAGGAAGAGCTCACAGCGGTCAAAGCGAGAAAGTAAATAAAACTGGGCTGCATTAAATTCCAAGGTATAAATGAAGATCCATGTGTCCATATTGATATAAGCAACTGAGTAAGTTAGCAAATGAGAAATAAGAGCCAAATCGCCCTCACAGAAGAATAACTTCCATAGACATTCCCCTCCATGAAGGGGATGGTAACTTACCACTTCCTCAGAGTGGGCTGGAGAAGATTTCCTTCCAAACAGTGCGCTAAGGAAAGGAGGAGGAAAAGGAACTCTATGGTGGGGAGATTTGACAAATGATACTTTAGCCAAGAGAAAAAAATCAACATCAATAGTCACAGATCAGTTGCTAGTAGTAGGTGCCTTTGATAAGATGAAGCAAATGCTACTCTAGCTTTGTGATCTTCCCCAAACCTCATAACCCCAGGGTAACCTCATTACCCCAGGTAAATGAAAAACAAAATCACAGACAAATTCCAAGAGATAAGCATCTCACAATATATTCCCCCAAATACCAGCCTTCCTCAACATTGTCAAGGTCATCAAAAACAGGAAAGGTTCAGGAGCTGTCACAGCCAGGAGAAGCCCAAGGAGACATCATAACTAAGGCATATGGTGTCCTGGATGGGATCCCAGAACCAGAAAGACATTAGGTGAAAACTCAGGAACCCAAATAAACTATGAGCTTCAGTTAATAATAATGTATCAATGGTGGGTCATTAATTGTAACCAATGTACCATACTCATGTAAGATGTTAACAGTAGGGGCAATGGGGTGTGGGTATATGGGAGTTTGTGTGCTACTTCACAGTCTTTCTGAAAATCTGAAACTGTTCTATAAAGTCTCCCAATTTAAAAATCCTGGCTCTATCAAAATGCACTACTTATGCAGGCTGATTGCATTCTGTGCCAGTTTCATCCTCTGTAAAGCTGAGTTTTCTCCTTTGTAAAATATAAGGGTAGATTCAATGAGAAATGGTGTCAAGTGCCTGCCCCAGTGCCTGGAATATAAAGGGCACGCAAATGCTGCCATTAGTAGTAGCAACATTATTCTACTAAAATGAAATTTTAAAAAGACAAGTTAGTCTGTTTAGCAGCCATCAACAAAAGAATCTGAAAGTTGGGGCACTTTACGGCTCTAGCAATTTTGAAACACAAGTTGCTGGGAGAAGAGGCTCTGAAACCGCACCCCAAACTCAGGCCTGAGGACAGAAGTGGATGCAGCACAAAGCTCCTGCAAGGCCGTCCACCCCAAGGTCACCTGGCAGGGATGAGGCCAGCCTGGGCAGCTGATGGGGAAAGTGATTACTTAAATATGGTTATCATTCTCCTCATGCATCACACACACACACACACACACACACACACACACACACACACACAGTGAATTTATGTAAAATTAAATGGTGATGTTGTTCAGTCTGTGCTAAAAAGATGGATGCATGTCCTACATGCCCCAGAATATTCTACTGATACACAGCCAATATTAGCACACAGGAAGTGTGACCAGGGAACCAACCATTTTCAACCATAAACATTTTAATGCATTTTTTTCTCACTGACCAAGTAACCATATGACAATAACCATATGACAAGTTGGAATTTTTACCTGAAATGGTAACAACAGATTTAATTTATTCACCCAGACCCTACACTCATAAAGAAAATAATACTTCATTATATAGCATTATCCTGGGGACCATAATTCATGGCTAAAAGATCAGAGCTGTATAATAGATGGTTTTCTGGAGTGCCTGGGAAAACCTGAGATCCAGCCCCAGCCGTTGGACCAATAAGTCTGAAATATGCAAAAATGCTCAAGTCAAGCACATTATAAATGGAGAGGTCCCTGTCACCACAAGCCCACCCCAACAATTAGCAGGCTTGGCTGGGCTGCCAGAAACCAAAGTATGATTTATCGTTCTCTTCAAATTAGTCAAAGCAATGCTCCATGTGAATTCCACTATTAATCCAGGTGGCAAAGAGCTGATGTTTCGAAATGGCCCCACGAGCAGGCTTCACTTCTTCAGCCACAATTCTTTTAACATAAATGCTCGGAAGCCTCTGCTTTCACCCAAGTTGTCTAGACAATAGTGGAAGTCTGGAGCATGGGCTATTTCTCTAGGCTATTGACTCAAATCCACTTAAAATTTCCCAGGGTAGAGAATCAGCAGGAAGTTGAGTTGGGTGAATGACCTTCCCAGCTCTCTCATTTCACAGATGAAAAAACTGAGGTCACAGAGCAAAGTCCCAGCTCCTCCACAAAGGCAGGAAGCCTGCTGGGAGCCAAAGGCAGACCTGCTGACCATACACACATAGGAAGTATCATCACATACCTACATATGTAAGTGGTTTATTTATTTATCTGTTTGCATATTTATCATTTTTAAAGTTTTATTTTTACTTATTTATGCATATAAGAACGGGGGTGTAAGCCAGAGGTGTGGGGGGTTGAGAGAATTCACCAGAGACAGAGTGGGGGAGCAGAACAGGTGGATCTACTGAAATACACTGCTGAGGGGAGCAGCGGGTGAGACAGGAGGGGTCTGCTGTGCCATGTGGGAAGCTCCCTGGGCTGGGATCAAACTTATGCTGCAGAGAGCTTGATAGCGCTGAGACTTAACCCTTGCACCACCAGGGAGGCCCCATAAATGGTAGATCTATTAACACATAACACAGATACACTTGTATATATGGCAGAGAAAAGTAGCATTTTAGCCTTAAGATACAGACAGGAGTATTTTGACCATGCCCTTTAGAAGCCTAGTTTGCAAGCTGTTAGGAGACAGGGCACAAGCCATGGGCTGAGGACTCCCTACAGAGGCTCCCTACTCCAGAGGGAGAGGGGAGCTGCCTGGGAACGGGGCCCCCAGTCCCACTGCTCAGGAAAGCAGAGACCCGCAAGGGCAGCTAGAAGGGCCTGCGGGCTGGGCCCCACCTCAGGCCAGCCTATGTCCACTCCCCACTCAGCCTGGCACTGGCTCGAATGTCCTGAACCCTGTTCTAGTGCATTTCGTAGCAGCTGCTGCAGCCAGTTCTAACTAAGACCATGTCCATCTTCTACTTAAAACCACTGCAGACTTCCTGCCGCGGGTCCTCAGATACACTCCTGCCCCCTCGCCTTGTTCAGTGCACATAACTCTCCTTCACTGCGGCCTCCAGCCACACCAGCTGCTTCCTTCTGATCCCAGAATATTGGGGAGTTCTGGCCTCACGGGCTTCTCCCTTGCAAGAACCCCTGTTGTTCCCCCAACAAGCTCCAAGAAGTCATCCTTCCTGTCACTCTCCAGTTACCCATGCAAGGTGATCTAAGCCCACTGCACCGTCCCTCACGGGATTTGCCTTATTCATTGAGGTGCCTGCTTGGCGGCTGGGGTTCCCCAAACTAGACTGTGAGTTCCATGAGGTAAGGGGCCTCGAGAGGGCCCGACTACAAAATAAGCAAGGGCCCCATGTCTGACAGGGCTCACAAATGCCTTGAGCTGGAAGAAACACCTGTAACAGCAAGAGCCCAGGTGAGAA